>NMRA01000682.1:166828-208147 GCA_002633005.1 Phoronis australis
CCGGGGTCTTCTCCACAGAATGCAAAGAGTGGTGAGTTAACCATACCTATGTTATATAGAAATTTACTAAGAATTCTGTAAGTAAGTCTAATTTAGAATCATTTGATCAGGACCACAATGTTTAAGTTTGAAAGGACTGTTGTCAACACTTGAAGAATACTAAATAGACCACGCTATAGAGATTCAAAGTTGTGACAATGGATGCAAAACAAATGTAATAAGGGCTGGTGAGAATGGGAGAAAAATTATCAAGTCTGTTCAGCAAATAATTAAACAAGAAATGCTGGAAATCAACACTGAGTTAGCAAAGATAAAAAAAGAAAATAAAGTACTCAAGGAAGAGATTAGTAAACTAAATCAAAACTCACGGAGAAACAGCATAAGAACACATGGAGTGAAACAAGACACAAAGAATAGTTTGGAAGTAGCAACAGACTTTGTAGAGAAAGCATTGAACATCAAGATTGACCCATCGCTGACTGATAGAGCCCACCGGTCACTACATATTGGACGATCTAACTTCATACAGCTACCAAATTCTTAATACGGATTGACCCATCGCTGACTGATAGAGCTCACCGGTCACTACATATTGGACGACCTAACTCCATACAGCTACCAAATCCTTAATACGGCTTGTAATGACAAAAGAGTTCTATCCAGTTGGTCCAGTGGTGCAACGAAAGTTATATTGCGTGACGTCAGAATTACACATATGGTTGACGACTTTTGAACTTCTATACAATTGAAGAACGAAGACGGACATGAACTTCACCGGCATTTTACGTTTTGTGCTGTAGTTACATTGTATGGAAGTGTGAGTCCAGGTGTCAATTACTGGTACAGTGTATACATGAATTGTTATAATTAGTTTTGGAAATGTCATAGTGCTTTACTTCAGCTTGTACTATCAAGTACAAGATAGATAAGGGTTTTTTGTTAGATAGTGGTTAAATTAAACAGTATTACCTTAAGTTACAGGGGGTTGAACAATGAAACAAAGAGACATCAAGTATTTGACTTTTTAAAAACGAAAAGATTGACGTAGCCTTCTTACAGGAAACCTATAGTTCGTAAGTGTCTTTATCTAAATGGTGTTTAGAATGGGATGGTTGCATTTTTGCTTCTCATGGTTCCCAACATAGTAGGGGAGTTGCTATCCTCTGCTCCAGAGCCACAGATTTTACATACATTGGCCAAGATCCAGCTGGTAAATATGTGTATTTGGAGGCCATTGTACACAATATCACAATTATTTTCTTAAATATTTACTGTCCGAACGAAAATGTTGCTGAATTATCTTTTCTAGATCAAATAGATTCAGTTTTATCCAAATATGGAAAAAGTAAAAATATCTTCTGTGCAGAGGATTATAACTGTCCCTTATAAACAAACAGAGTCTGAGGGGCACAAGCTCCAAGCAAGTTGTTATAGCCCGTATAAGTAGTCTACATGTATCTAAAAAGTATACTGTTTTTGACGTTCGGAGGTATCAACATCCTGGGAAGAAACAATTTACATGACGTGATAAGTATTTTAATTCCTTAAGTAGAATTGGTTACTGGCTTTGTTGTTCCAAGTTTTTAAGGACCACATTAAAATTGGTATTCTTAACTATTTTATATATTTTAACCATGCTGCTGTTAAAATTGCAATTACCTTAAATGATATTTGTGCCAGAGGTCCTGTTTTTTGGAAACTTGATATCAGCTTTTTAGAAAATGATGTCTATGTATAGAATTTGAAAGAAGTTATTACAAAACTGGTGGAGGAATATGTAGACTAACCAATATGTAGACTTAACCAATATGTAGACTAACCAATATGTAGACTTAACCAATATGTAGACTTAACCAATATGTAGACTTAACCAATATGTAGACTTAACCAATATGTAGACTAACCAATATGTAGACTTAACCAATAAGTAGACTAACCAATATGTAGACTTAACCAATTTGTACACTTGACCAATATGTAGACTTAACCAATATGTAGACTTAACCAATACACATACCAAATGGGAAATGATCAACATGAAAATCAAGGAGCACACAGTGCTTTTTTAAAAACAAAAAGGACAACTCATAATAACAGAGAAGAACTCACTAGTTTGGTAAATAATTTGACAGTTGAATTACAAACGGGTAACTCAAACAATGAACCTATGGAAGACTTGAACGGAGCCAGAGCAGAATTACAATTATTGCAGACCCAACAAGTAAAAGGAGAGATGATCAGAAGTCGAACTCAATGGATACAAAATGCAGAAAGTAACTCAAAATATTTTTCTAACTTAGAAGAAATAAACAACAAGAAAAATTTATTACAGAGCTTAGAAATAATAATGGACGATTAATTAGATGTCAGGGCTTAATAAGAAGGAAATTTATGATTATTTCTCCAAGTTGTATAGCAATTTGGGAACAAACTTAAATTTTCTCAATCTGCTTGAATTGCCTGACACTGTCACTTGTGATGCTAAAGACGACTGCGAATTACAGTCATTAGATTTCTGGAGACGAATAACATTGTCAAATATTGATTACAATTTGTTTACCAAAGTTATGACGTCAGGTTTAAGTACCTGTACGCAGCAGTTGATACATATTAATCAAAGTGCTGTTAAAGGGACATTTATTGGTTACAATATAAGAATATTGGAAGATGTTATTGCGTAAACAAACTTTAATAAAGTTCAAGGTCATAGCCTGTTTTTGGACTTCAAAAAATCGAATGGGAATTTATACATAAGCTTTTGCATGCCTTTAATTTTGGACCCATTTTAAAAAATTTCTTAACATTCTCTATAACAACCTCATTCCATGTGTGACTAACAATGGCCTGTCCACTAACTACATGTATGTTAAGCTTAAAAGAGGTGTCATGCAAGGAGACTCATTATCAGATTAGTTATTTTGTTTATGTGTCGAAGTAATAAAGAATTGTATTAGAAATAATAATTTAATTAGAGGTATTAATATTGAAGGAAGTGGATTTAATGTATTGCAGTACGCTGACGAAAGAACACTTTTACTCCAAGAACAGACATCGGGTTTCAATTTATTAGACTTCCTTCAAAGTGTTGTGGTAGTGTCTGGGTTAAAGTTCAATGCAAATATGTATGATGGCCTTCATCTTGGCAAGTATATGGAATGCAAGGACATTTTGTATAACTTTAAATGGTCTGGAAAGCCAATCAAATGTTTAGGCAAATATTTTGGACACAATAAGGAAATAAAAACAATGCCTGTTATTGTGATGACAAAATTAAAACTTTTCAAAAAATATCACACATACATGTATGAAAAAGGGGAAATATTCCTTTACTTTGGAGAATTGAGGTGATAATAATGCATGTTATGAATACCTTAGATATGCCTGCTAACAAAATACAGAATATAAATAATATTATCCAGGGTTTCAACTGGCTAAATAGATCCCCATGAGTTAGAAGAGATATTGCTGTGAATAGTAGGGAAAGAGGGGGCTTAGCTGTTCTGGATGTCAACATTTGGTATAAGTCCTTGTTATTTAAATGGAATAAACGTTTTTAGAAGGAACAAAGTAAAGAATGGGATATATATCACCTAAATATGTCTAAAGAAAGTACCGTGGTTGTTTAATCTTAAAATCCAATTATGCTTATAAAAAGAAACTCATAGAAATTATCAGTTTATTGCACTCTGATATGTTATGGTCCTGGCAGAATATAACAGACTACTTACATAAGAATTTTGGTTTGAAAAATCGAGTTGTATGGAATAACAAAAATATTTTGATAAATGGAAAAACCGTGTTCTACATCAGCTACTACAATCCTGGAATTACTTTTATTTAGGACTTCCATGTATCGATAATAAATAGATATCTTTGGAGGTTTTGAAGGAAATGTACATGTATAAGCTAAGCAATTGGATAAAGTTCGAAGCTCTGGCCAAGGCAATGAAAATTTCAGATAGTCCGGTTAATGATAGAGCTAGCAGCATGCATGACATTACACCGTATCAGATTGTTACGCGATGAACAATAGATGTATTACTTTCCATAGAGATATAAGTTCCTGATGCGGAACACAGTTTTTTAGCATTTTTGCCGACAAGCAAATTAAATAGATATATGTTGTGCCTTTTAAACTGTTGCTCCAACCTCATTTAAAAGTTTTTAAGTAATATCACATTCATAAAAAAGTTTACACAAACTATACTTTAAAAAAAGATTGAAAAAATCAAAAACGACAAATGCTAATTTTGTGGACTAAACAGAAACTTTTAATCCCGTTTTTTGGATTGTGAGCATGTACTTTCGTTTTAGTATGAATTGCCAACTTGGATTTCAAACCTTATTGGAGGTAACATTTACTGAGTGAAAAGCGTGTCCAGCTATTTGCATATTTTGGGGATCAATGTTTTGACATAAATCTTTTATTAACTTTGGCTCAGTAGTTAATATACACTTGTTCCAAGTCTTCGTGTATTACTGTACTGATTGTTCCCATTTTTTGACATTGAAAGGACATGGAAAAGTATATAATCTTGAGAATCAACCCCCGACTTAGAAGGATTTTTGAAAACCTTATACATTCAGTATAAATTGGAGAAGAGCTGAAATGTGCGAATGTGGGAGTGAATGTGTTTTTGTTTGCGCGGTTTTTTCTTTCCATTCTTCTCTATTCCATTGTTAATTTGGGTTTCTACAAATAAACTTATCAAAACATAGAGTAATTTAAGATTTGTGTCTTTAGGGAACGAAGAATTTGAGCTATAGACAGTTCTCCACCATTCACCTAACAGTTCTCTACTAGGACAATCTCCCGACTTATTCTGAACTTTCTTTTTTGTGTTAGCAAGTAACAAACATTGCGTGAAAGTACACTGCAAGTGATTTGTAGAAATTAAAATTTTCTTCCAGGCCCTCTAGTCAATCTTCTGAAACACGAAATTTTAAAGGATTTAATGAATGACTTCAGATGAACCATTTTGCACACTCCCAGCGAAGAAAAGTTTATGTTCATTAAATTTAGTTTAGTTGTTTTCTCCGGCTGGGATCGAAAAATTTCCGCTTGATTAGCCGCAGCCACAATCTTTTTAAGTGGATTCTTCTCCCCAGTGGGAAATGTATGGAACACGATTTCCTTGTTCATCCATTGATATTTCAAAAGCCTCCCTTTCTTGCATGAGGCCATAGTATACCCCACCACACAGCAGAAAAAATTGGAAAGGTTTTATGAAATACTGTTTATATCAAGTTGAAAGCTCCCCGTTCGCATTACATGGGTTCTGTAGGTGGCGCTGAACGCCTGTCCATCAAAGACCTGATTGCCGTCTAGCGCGGCTATTTCACAAAATCAGCTATTTGATCTTGTTCCATTTAGCCCTGTCTCGGCTTTGGCTAATTTTCGGCTACGATTTAAGTGGTGTACAGATTGGCTCAGCATCGTTAGAGAATCCACGAAATTGCTTTGTTAACTCTTTTTATTCCATCTTTTCAGTATCATATTCCAATTATCTAGAATTAGCTAAAACAGAAGGTCTTGGATAGCATGATTCAGAATACTTAATTAAAATAATGCGATATATGCAGCTTCCGATTCTTAAATTTCCTGAATTAGCCAATGAAAGCATAAAGCCTTCGGCGATTAGACTCTTAGTTTTTGCCAAGTTAGACCATAAAATGAGTCTCAGGTATATTTGCGTTTTCACGCCCACAATTACATTAAATTTCTTACATGAGTGAAGATCAATGGCGTGCCATGCACTGCGGTGGCCATTTTGGTAACACGCTTTCAACATTTAAATTTTTCCCATACTCATTTTGATGTCGTTTATTTGAGAACTGTAGTTAAAAGAGTATCGTTTGCGAGTACGCTTGGACTAAAGTGGCTTACGTTACAATACGCTTTGTGATTTATAATTATAACGTAGTGCAAAGAATTCCTTTGTTAAGCAAATACGCAAGTGTCAAAATGACATTCCAGTTACGTTCACGTTGGAAAAGAGAGAACACTTAGTATTCAAGAACGTCATTAAAGCTTTTAGGTGTAAACTGGGTTGTCTTTTCCAGTCAAAATGTCCTGCTTCTTCGCCTGTGCTCCAAAGTAGGCAGCGACGCCAATGGCTATCACGAGAAGTACCGCAAGAACAACGACAACCACGTAAAAAACAGTGTTGCTGGTATACCCAGCACAAAGAGGTTGCAGGTCTGTCTTGCTCTCGTTGTTTTCTGAAATATACTTGCAGATTAGGCGAAAAATATTTTTTTTTTAAAGCAATATTAACACCGACATGAAATTGACCTCAAGATGTGCCTTAAATCAAAGCATGTACATGTATGATATCTGCTTGGAAAGAACTAATAGTTCGCTATTTCTTCAGCCTAAGTTTATAAAAGTGTAGTCCTTCCCGAGCTCACAAATGCAACCTAAGGAACAAAGTAAGACTATATCTAAACTTTGGGTTTGATGTCTCTTTAAATTCTCCCCAAAACAAGCACACACGCAAGCATACGTATACGCACGTACAACCATGAGCTTCTGCATAGAATTCGATTGCATGCGTATAGTATGCGCTAGTGTACATTTTCATGTACATGTACATTATAGAGTGGGAGTGAAAGAATGACTGTGAAAGAGAGAGTTAGTTTCCAAACAAATCTTTTAGTAATTAAATCTTCTGTCGCAATTGAGCAGTCAATTTCATGCCGTCCGATCCAACTGTATATCGGAAAAATTACATGATCACTTTTCAGACACCTGTTCAGAGTTGACATGCTGTCCTGTCAGAAGCCATAACCTCCGCCATGAACGCTCGTCAAACATTGTAACAAACTAAAGCGCCGAACACAAACAGACTTAAACTAGAACAAGTTACTCTTTGAACGAGTGTCGCTAGGTTTGGGGATTGTCTGGACGCAATTTGCCCCACTTGTGACAACTTATTCCACCTTAATTATTGTAGGGTAACTTGCGTCACTTATTATCCCTGCAGCCGCAAACATAGTGCAAGTAATTAACAGTTGCGGTTATTTAAATATAGGCTATTTTTCGAGACGTATTCGCATCTTCTGTCCATTTTATACACAGGGAGCCAACTTCCGACTTGCGCTAGTTATGGGATATATGTGTTTGTGTGTGTGTGGACGCTTCGCTTAAAACGGGGTAAGTTGCAAAGAGTGTTGACGGGACTTTAAACACTATCTTTAAGGGTAACACTTGTGAAGTTGGCACCTACAGTATGTTAAGATCATCGCTCTGAGTCCACTAGTACAACAAATTGCCAAATTTAAAGAGCTGTTAGGCGTGTTGGTTTGCTTTGTCTACGTCACCGCGAGAATCACCTTTTAATGTAAACATCTGCGATTACCACCCTCACCCAGTAGTGGTCTATTCAGACCCCTATTTAATAAAACTGTTATCGAAATTTTGTTGTTTGTGCTGGGATCTCGCGGTGACGCAACATTGCACGAAAGGGCAGCTTCACCTATCATTTGACGGGCTTATATTTGCGTGATTGAAGTCGCGTCTTCTTATTTTACTAAGGTTTTGCTAGGACTATCAGGTTAGCTGAATACATCTAAAATAACAAAATTCCGTTGAAGTTTCGCTTTAACTCAACCTCATCCAGATACAGTGGGGAAACTTGTTCTAGGGGATGGCTGTGTGGCTGCAAACGACGGGCAAGGCAGAATCAATTATCAGGTGCGTTAACGTGCAGACGGTTCATCTTTTTTCGCGCCGTATTCGCATCAGGCGTTCATTGTCATGCACAGAACGACAATGCTAGTTCAAGTGAGGCAAGTTGACTAGTACAAATTGTTGGGTATCGATATCACTGGACGTATTTTGTGCCATACCATGCCTCTTAGGCCGTTTCTATCTACAGTGTACAAATGCAAGCAACCATAGGGCAGACAATCGACCTCCCTGGAAGACATCAAGAGCGATAAGTGTTTCTTTCTCGCGTATAGACGTATTTCCACACGATCTTCCGCCTTTTCCTAGTGTGGTAAAAACATATGTACTCTACAAAGGATCAATTTCCACATGTAGTATATCACTTTTCTGAGTGATTTTGTGTCATAAAAGAAAAAACGCTGGAATGAAAGGCATTTTCACCAGTTACACAGCTCGACTCGGGTTGAACAAGTAACGAAAATAGCTACATGTAACTAGTAAATGCTTTTCAATTATGATTTTTACATTTTCACGTAGACACAAGTTACATGTATATTTATTCAGTAGGTCACACTGATGTAACAACATTTTATGGTTTCCGAAACCATAAACTAGCCAAAAATTCCGACGGGGCAGTTTTCTGTGAAAAAGTTACAGTTTTTGAAAAAATATATTTTAGGTGTTGATCATTCCACCTATGAGTAAAACTAAGGTATACTTCAAAAAACTCCGTGACACATCATCTTACCCCATCTGCCAGACTTTCTCATGCAGTGACTCTAACACAGACGAAAAAAGTCCAGCTGCTCAAACGACGCGTTTTTCCGTTAGAAGAGAGCTAGCGTTGAACTGAGGTGGCAGGGTTGGTATTCAGTCGTGAACAATAACGTGCGTCTGATAAGGGACGGGAGAATATGTGTCCGTGAAAGGAAAATAACCAAAGTGCCTGCAAGAAGAGTTTTGCGTGCGGGCAGGTCAGTGAATGGCGAGAGCCCTTTGGGTAGTTAACAATTCACGAGCTTGTGTGGGTTTGAAATTTTCCATTTTTACATTATTCGACCTATGAAAGGTACTCACCCTTCTTGACAGACACGGTGAAATTGGCGTGGGCAAAAATGACACTTCCTTGCCGAACGTCACGCCTTCTTCGTTTCAGCGAGCAGGTCTAAAATACGTTTGGAACACGTTAAACCAGGTTCACAATCAAGGTGATAAACGAGATCAGATTGTCTTTAATGTAAAGAATAGATTTCTGATGACATATGTGAGTAAACAGTTTCACCTCCTGGTCTTCCACTTTCCAACAGAGCCCGCTCCATTCCTGTCTCAACTTAGATTTACAATCAATGGCTACATTTGCACTTCTTTCTTAAAGAACCGTTTATGGATTTTTGATATATTTTTATAATTTGTCGTTGCCGACACTTTTCCATAATTGTCTCTTTGAGGCTTTCCGCTTTGTCTTAACTAAAAAAGTTCATGTAGCTCGAATTTGTTTGAGCAAGTTTTGTTCATGGTTGATCATGTTTCACTACATCTAGATAAAACTGCAGGGTGTCCCAAATTGTTCTCACACTTTAAATAACAATAAGGGTGTTGTTTATTGAGTTATGAACATAATTGTTTGCAAAAACTGACAAGATGTGGTGAAACAGAGAATTAAAGTTCGTAAACAAAAAAATGCATTGCTCATTATCTTGGATGAATGACGTAACAGTAGCATTGCGCATACCTTTCAGCAAGGTGTAACCATGCAGTAGGCTGGAGGCAGAGGGTGACCAACGAAAGTTGAATTTTTAACCCCTGACGTTGTCTTGGAGTGTGAACATATTTTGGGACACCGTTAAACACCATGAACTAAACTGACGAAATGATGGGCCAGCTGGCGTCATTCAGACAAAACCAAAAACATAGTCACGTGGGTGAAAAGGGCACTTGCAAGCTAGATTTCCCTTAGTATATCGGCCGACAACGTTTGTCTCCCCCCAAACATAGTGAATTAACAAAATTTTCTCCTAAACCTTCTAAGAATCATAAAGCAACAAAGAGCATATTTGGTTCTGGTCTGCATCCCGACTATTTTTAAACCTACATCTTGCCAGGATAAACATTGTTTTTGGTCAAGTTCTCATTTTTACAAAAGGCACACAAACGCATGGGTGAAGCCAGTTTTCAACCGATGACGCTGGGCCTACGCTTTCATATACTGTCGGTACGTTATAACTTCAGAATGACAAGCGTCAGCGCCGCCCGCGCCACGGTCGTCTCCAGCTCTAACAATTGCCACGACGCTGCCCCTGAAGCTGGTTAAGCCGATATGAGGACTCGTGCAGCAAAAATACAGCATAACCGCACCAAAACGATACGAACCAGAATCAACAAAACTCTGTTTTTGATATGGAGCAATGTTAATGACAGCAGCGTAATTGTAAATAAAACCGTCCATACCACTGGCTCGCAGTTCGCGTCACCTGCAGTCACACATATCGCCAATTCGACCTCCACCGTTACAGTTGCGGACAATGGGGGGGCAAACATGACCATCTTCACTGCAGTTGAGTCGATGATAACAGTGTTAACAGATTTTGTACCTTTTTGCTGAGCGGTGTTTTTAGCAGATGTTTCTTCACCAGTCGTACAGCTAAATATTGACACGAAAGTGTTTTTAATCGATAATTGCGGAGACCATGAAATCAAAAACAAACATTTTATCAGTCACAAAATCTAAAGTTGCTGCTAGTAAACCACTATGAGGCCTATTTGAGTAGCCTATTGATGCAAACAAGAGGACAAAAACAGTGGGTTTGACATCATCAACAGTTCTTGTTGCCTACTGCACCATCATGCAGTCATCCTGAAACTCTTCAAATAGGAATATACGGGTAAAGTTGTTTGGAAGTATTTGCGTCACATCACGTAAGCTAATGAACATCCGTCTGAAAAGATTTCTGCCCCTAATGGAACTCGAACCCGGGAAATTTGCTAACCATGCAGACCCCATTTCCTCTGGGCCATCGCGACCAATGGTCGAACACAGAAACTCAATCTGACTTAGAAGTGGGCAACACGTCCATAGCGTCGTGAATGTACAGTATGTAAATATGTAAATCTTGACCTGGCATGGAAATATAGATTGTCAACATGTAGAACGAGAGCGTCAGTATAACTGTTAGATGATTTTCTTTTTTCTGCTGGTACGGCAATAGAGATTACTTAGACAGTTAACCTATTGTTTTCATTTCTGTTTTGATTTTCCATTTTCTTTTAGGCAACCTTAGCGATGGTTTGAAATTAAGATTTAGCTTAAAATCACATGTTTTTTAAAAACTATTTAAAATCATTTTAGTTTTAAACCACCTTGAAAAAAGAAGAGGTTTTCTAAAATACGATCGTTCGTGGACGTTAGCAGCAGCGTGAACTATTAACGTAGTAAGTGCGAGCGCACAATAAGTTCGTGGATGAGATGCCTTTTAGAACGCTCGTTTCTTTAAACCACTGTACTTCTTACTGATGACACATCCTATCTAATTTCACAAATACCGGGTGCATGCAAATTTGGATTACTTATTCCTGATTTTAAAAAAAATCACTGAATGAAAAGGAGACACGACGTGTTTAGCGCAAAAAGGATGAGAAAGACCTTCAAAGACCGTTGCACAAAATATAAATTATTTTAACAATAAACTAATGGATCATAACAGACAATGCAGCTGAAAATTGGTTTAAAAGGCAAACATGGACTGAACACCCAAAAATTAGCATAATGAGCCGAAATGGACATAGCAGGTCAAAATGCATATGATGGGTCAGGATCCCGGAGCTATTATGTCCATTCCAATATAATTGAGAGGAGCGGTATCAATAGCCGTAACTTCTACTGATTCAGCAAAATATGATTTTTTTATTTTTACTTAGATTAATAGTATAGATTAAATGCTGAAAATGGGTTGGTAGGGCAAAAATGTGCCTACATAATGTGTCAAAATGGACATACTGGGTAAAAAAAGATCATTGCTATTTTATCTTGAAATTGGAATCCCTTTGACCCAACTGCTGTGGCGACGGCTATCTAATCCCTGTAACAACACGTCATGGGCCTGATTTGAAACAGTAACGCTCTGTCTGTTCGTCGCAGGCCTAAACATCCTTCCTAATCTGGGTCACGCACAACATGAAGTCCATTGCGTACAGTAAGTGATCTAGACAAAAGTTGTTTTGAAGTAAAACCCGGGTTTATTGCCCATTTAATATTCTCTGACGAAGTACGACATGAGACCAAAGACTGGCATGCGCAAAACGTGTGCACCACATTTTTAGTACATGTATAACGCCTGCGCACCATTCTACAAGCAAAGTTAATGCTTCCTTGCTTCTTGTGATACCACCCAAACTGGTTCTCGGACCCCTCCTGGTGCACAATTAGTTTGATTTCATGAGAGTATGTGTTAACTGTATGGTGTAATATGCAGTGAGTATATGCCTTTGTATCCCATGTCGGTGGATTCCCCCGAAGGAGTGGGTTGATAGGTACGTGCAGCCAATGAATTCGGATGTGCATTTTCATTCTCAAGAAGCGTCCTAAGTATTTGGTTGGCTTTGTGGGATTCATGTAGGTATTCCATAAGCGTAAGTTAAGGAAGCAAAAACAGAAGCCAAGGCCTAACACAAGTCATCACATCATATCTCCATGCTTTTAAAGCGAACAATATGTGATCACACTAGCTTTTCTCGCGAGTCTACTGGATGTAGGGATCTCAGCCTATATTGGATGTCTGACCATAGTTAAGTATAGGCAGAAAAGAATACACTTTCGGTAACCACAGGTCCATTCAACTAACGTCAGACGTTAGCCGGTCTTATTTCTTTGTTTTATTTTCCGTAATTTTAATTTACGTCTTACCTTGACTTAATCACCTGAAGGCTCTTTGTTGCACCTGATTTGTACCAGGCATTAACGATTTTTGCCAGTCCAGCATAGGTCCCTGCGGCTACAAGATCAAATTTATTAATAGACAACATGACTACACATTGAAATAGTATGGATTACGAATACAAATCAACAGTTACATACACGAATAATGTTTTTTTTTGAAAACAAGGTGATGGTTTTCCGTGACCAATCGAACCGAAAATGTTGTCCGGTTTCCTGGCACGCGTTTCCAAGACGCAAGACTGCAGAAGTTAAGATGACCACGTGCTTCGGTGGTATACCCTGGCAATATCCGCACAGAGAGTCCTACAAACTGGAACTGAACAGTAGTATGATGGACAGGGTGTACAAGATTTGTGGAATCCAGAAAGAGTTTCAGAATTATATCAAGGATTTGTCTGTAATAGTACAGAAACTTCAGTTTCCAGCTACTCTGATTGTTAAACTACATACTGATTATCTTTGTGGGTTGACACACCACACAATGGAGGGGGTGGTTTATCCGTTTAAGGGGAATGCCACCCATAAACAACCTATTTTGCATCAATTTAAATCGAGTAGTTCCACACCATAACAGCAAGAAGGGTTCTTTTACCTGACGGCAGACGGAAGTGTTGAAATTAACCAATGACGTCAGAGGTTCGAGTGAGATGTGCTCAGCAGTGGCAACACGCTTACTGGTGTCAACTTTTTAATTGACTCATCGTTTTAAACAAATAAACCATCAAGATTCGTTGTAAAACCTTTACGTGTTGTTTTATTTCACTGATACGAATTTATAGGTATTTGAACGCACTGTAGCCTACAATGTTCGGCAGGCAAACCAAGGTCTGTCGATGGAGTTTGGAACCTGTTTGGTGATAAATTCGACTTATCCTTCCGTGTGTTGTAATTTTAGACTTGCGGTCTTTTCAGTTCTAAACACACACGGCGCTTTCTTATACCGGCCAGTGGCTCGAAACCCGATCAGGCCCATTGCGGCTGGACTGAATACATCACGAACATAAACCAGCCAAAGTTCGAAACTAAACTAAAAGAGTAAATTAGTGAGCCAAACAATATGCACGTGATTATTCTGGTGAATTAGCCACGAAACTGACGAAACTGAAAATCTACTTACTGGCAGGGGCCGCGAAGCCAGGTTACCTTTCCGCAGAACCGTCAGGGAAAAGTTGTCAAGTAATAATGATTGGAATAATATATATCTAAGTAAAGATTCCCCTAACATCTAACCATAGGATATAAAAACGAGTTATTGTGTCACATCAGCTTTCTGTCAGCAATCATTGCATTAGTATGCGCTCATACGTCCTCGGTGCCCAGTCAATTAGTGCTATTTGCACCTAAAACCGGTAGGCCTAACTCATTGATTTATTCATTACGGGATTCTCAGAAAATTTGCACTCAGGAACACTCCAAAAGAATTACACGTTGTATCTAATGAGACGGGCATTGTTTCATTTTTATAGAAGCATTGGTTAGGGTGAGAAACAGAACCCACAGTCATAAACGTTAACATCGAAACTCGCAATCCCGACTTAGAGGGCCCTCTTGGAAAGCAGTGCTATCACTGAAGAGGCCACCCTCATTTTAAATATCACAATAATAAATAAATAAATAAATAGACGAGTGCTAATCCGACGAAGACTTCACAGGTGGATCGTTGGGTTTCACGAACTATCAAGAAATACTACAGAGGCACTGTGAACGTGCACAGACTACGCAACATATGGATAGTTCTAAAAACCTTTTGAATGACTTGTCATGGTGTCAGTGCGCCAACTGCTCGATAATCCAGGAAACGATTGACGCTTGCGTTCGCTGCCATGAAATTCTGCAAGTGAAACGCCTTCTTGGAGAAACGCAGATGTGACTAACGGACCATCCTGATTTTGCATCGCAGGCCAAACAGAGATGTGCTTACGATGTTCTTAGGGCTGACAAAAGTAACTGCCGAAAACATCCTACATACCAAGGACCAAACAGAAGCCTGAAGAACGGGTAGCTTAAGTCGTCACATAGGTTATATAAAACGCTATGTCCTTGACTTGAATTAAGTGCAATTGTTTATGTTTTCAAGATCAACTACAATTCTCCATAATCAAAAACTGGCGAACAGCTGATCAGAGTTTCTTTTCTCCTACCTCTTAACGCTAACACACTAGCCACAGCATCTGACTTCAGCCTCAGTCTCTTTCTATGCCCTGGCATGAGCTGTTTGGTAAGGTGGCGTTGGTCAGTGAAATCACTGTCGACGAAATGCCGGTCACAGACACGGAGCCTGTTCCACGGTTTCATACTTGGAATTCACTGCCGCGAGCCACTTCCGAGGCATTATAGACTCTCGAGAAAATCGATTAAACGATTTAACCGCTTTCCTCGCACAAGCTGGAACGATGAGACCACACCATAACGGCACTCACTCTGCATAAGAACCGCTGACGTCGCTGCGTCGCTTCTCACCTTCCTTTTAGCTTAACGCGACACTTCTCGGCGAGGTAAGATCGACCGTATAAGAGGTAATGTGGATATAGACCGATTACGACGGTAAAAAATAATAGTGAAATCGGGAAGCATTCTCCTTTTAACACTACAGCGTACCATGCGTAGCTCAGTTTACTGCAATTGCGCAGAAGATTAATCCACAAATTTGTTACGCGATTATATGTTGATCTTACAAAAATTGTTTAGGATCAGTAGTCTGTTTTCGCCTAAAGACCATTTACATTTATTCACACGCGCGCAAGTCGCGTATGAATTCTGTTGTGCACATTGAGGTGGATTGCTCTAAAACCCCTTCGTCCGCCGCACCCCTCTACCCCCTCGATCCACGACTCCCATGACCCACAACCCCTCGACCCAGTCTACACAAGCACGACTCAATCTCAACATAGAACAAGCGCTGACTCACATGTACAACGAGTCGGCTTGTAAGTTAGGCTCGTTTTCCCTGTTTTTGCAATTAAGAGAATCGATTCGGACAGTTTGAAAGCCAAAACAGAGAAAAAAAAACAATGCAACCAAATGAAATCAAAGACCTATCAATTGTACAAATGTCGTTCCCGGCAGAGCGTAATCATCTCGTCTGCTCTTCAGTGAATAGCAGAATCAAGGTTTTTTGGGAGAGTTCGATCGAGGAACCGACGAATATGTAATTTCTTCAGCAAAGCAGTTGGAAAAAATAATAACAGAAAATATCGCAATGTGATATGGAGTACGCCCTCTATTGTAAACGAGTATACAACAGAAAGCAAATAATCAAAATGTGAAATTATGTACATTCACGTTGATCTAAACTCTCCCTAAGTTCAGTAGAACAGGGCCATTGGTAAGCCGTCATGGAACTATTTCCGTGGCAATTGCTGGATTACGTGAGCTTTTCAGATGAACACAGTGAGAGAGCTGGAGTACATATATGTAAACATTGGTTTGCCAACTTTCTCCCCTTACTCGCGCTGACATATTGATAACAACACGGCTGTATCCCGACTAGGCAATCACTGATATCGGGATATCCTACAACGCTGGTGTGTAACGGTATAAGACTATAAATAATATGGCACGGCTTAATGTGAGTCAGTTAGGTTATAGTAGAGTTGAGAATTGAGCTAGATTTGAGGAAAATTTTAGTTGAAGTTAATTTGAGTTGAAGTTGAAGTTATGACAGAGATTAGATACAGCAGGTTATTGAACCAAAGATTGTAACATTTGCTAGAAGTGCCTTTGGATTTCGTCACAAGTCAATAAATGTATATGATATTTTAACTCATTGTACAAAATGATACATTTTGTTAACGTTTTTAGTTTGTTTATTTAAGAACAGTTACAGATTTAAAAGGATACTAAACCCTATTTTGATGACTTCCACCAATCCTCGTTCCGTCACCTTGTTATGAATCATTGGCTTCAATTGTGAAACCCAAAGGCAGGAATCAACTAAAAACTCAAGCTCTATATCTCATAAATTGGATATTACTACAGTCCTTGACGGGAAGTCTTTTCCACAGTTTTCTGTAATTCGCTAAAAGCGTAGGTCACGCTTGACCATTTAGCAGACATTGAAAGTTTTCAAATTTGCCTCCATACTTTTAAGGCTTGTTGAGGGTTACAGAGCTTTATTTTGTTTCAGAGAACTCGATGCTAACGTTGCTCTTAGTATATGTTAACAGGCCAAGTCCGGGTTTGGTATCCTCTTAAGGGAAGCTGGTTTAATCCTCTTGGAATATTATGTAATCTAAAGCTGATATTAATAAAAAACAACCACGGTTTTAAGTCGACTTGACATGTTTCGGTGTCATTTATTCACACAAGACCATCAGAAGAGAGATATTCAATGGCCACCTAGATAGGCTCAGCAACAAGTAGTGAAGCCCAGATACAGTCCGTTATAGGGAGTGACAATGTACTAGACCAACAATGACAACCTGTGTTGTGCCAGTTGCCTATTGAGATTGTGCTTGCACCAACTGATGTTTTAAGCCTCACGAATTTTAAGCTCCTTTGTTGTTGCTGCCTGGTCTATTATTGCAAAGTCAATGAAAGAGCATTACTGCTAACAATGATTGGAGCTCTGTAGATGAATATTTACATGTGAACTTCTGTCAGAATTTAGATGTTCATTGGTCCTGATTTTCAAATGGCGAACAGTTTCGCCCATATAACTGTTCTAAAGATTGCTGAATTTGGTTAAATGTGGGTATCACAACCAGTCAATAAATTAACATATTGAATGCACAAAAGAAAACCTTTGCAAAGTATTTTATTTTAAATAGCAAAAAAATCCTCACATTTAAGAACGGTATTTTTATGTCTCATTCAGAAATGTTTTGATTGCCCTCTTGCCGTTGCCCACAGACGTTAAGGGCGGTAGCCAAGGTTCTCTTCGTTCACAGTTCACCAACTGGTGATTCTACGTTCACAATAAGTCGGCGTTTTTTCAGTCGTATATTAAGTGCCGTAGCATAATTAATTCTGGTCATATCTTTGTTCGTGTTTTTTTAAACGGAAGCATCTACCCCTGAGAGGAAATCGGCGTATGGTGAACACTCAACAGTGACGCTTATTCGAAATTTGGAAATATATTCCACAAACGCGGGCTTCTCAGTTTCATGCAGACGGTGAATCCATGTCGGCATGTCTAAAGAGCCAAATTGTGTCAAACGCGAGACAAAAGGGTCCATTACCTTTGATTCTTACTAGAGTAGACACAGGGCACTACGTGGTCCAATTTGATAACACAGTAAGGCTTTCTTTTTACTTTAATCTTGTTAATTATAGAGTCATAGTATGGCAGGAAACACGAACGTTGGGTTGATAAAAAGCAGACACTTCAGTTAAAACTTTCTTAATAAAGAAGACGTGAAAGATTTGGAACCTTTATCAGCATCGGGAGCTTTTTGATGTAAATGCTCATCAAATCAACAGGAGACAATTTCAGAGGTAAGGAAAGCAAAAGTTAATTAGTCGGACGCAGCTAGCTCCGTTCAATTCATGATTAAACTGCTTCTGTAAAAAATGCAGACACTGGACGGGCAAACGGACGGACGCACGGTCAGACAGACAGATATGGATTTAAGATGCACCTGAATGCAGGTGCATAACATTAAAGACCTGGTTGCGTTAACATAATTTCTCGGGCAGAAATTCCATATATCGCTTCGAATTGATTTGTTCATTAATGTTCACAAAATAGCTGATACTCAAATTATTAGGAACTTAAAAATAAGTCACACCAAACCATATAACTTAAAAACGCTATACACTCACTTTCCATCACAAAACACGCAACAGTGGTCGCACGTGGTATTTATCAAAAGTTCACCTCATGGGCAGAACTCGGGGTTTATACTAATACTAATACTACGCACTTACCATCATCAAACGTTACACGTAGCTTCACTTCTGTCCCAGCAGCTACCGCGACTGTGGTCGAATAAATTTTGTTATTGTCCGAATCATCAACGATCTGCAGTGTCAGCACTGGTATGGTTTGTTTCGCAGTGACATCATCGAATGCTTCCCTGAAGATGAGCACGATAAAGTTCAGTTATCTCCTGGCATAAATTCGGCAGGAGAAAAGATTGTGTCAAACACCGTCAAAGAAAAACTGACACAACGGTAGGTCAGTAGGTTGGTATAAGGATAAACATATAGGCCTATGTATTAATGCTAAGTATCAGTCCACGGCCCCACCTACCACAGTACACCCAACAAGCGGTAAAGTATAACACCACAAAGTTTGGTGGTTTAGGAGATACAAGGGTTGTCTTCTTGGGGGGGGGGGCAAAATGAGACGATTTCTTGAAGCGGAATGAGTCATTTTACTAGATAAATTACTAGATTTGTTAATCTAACTCATTGAAAACCAAACTAAAACATACAATATGCAACTTCGGTTACATCGAAGAAGTTATTGTCAGGGGCCACTGTTATCATCAACAATTACAAGGTAGTGTCATCGCTAAAAGCTGCTCATATTTTGCTCGAATGGTCATTAATCGAACTAGAAATAGGTTTTGTGTCAATTAACACATGCCAATGTTCTCAAATTTTCACATTAAAAAGTCCTGGTGTACAAGTGTTGCATCTGTACTACGCTGCGATTTCTTCGCTGACAACATCGTAAGCTACAGTTTCCTTAGACATCCAAAGCTGGTACGTGTGTATAAACGGTTCAATTAACATCGCAAATTCATTTCGACATTCTGCTCAGACCGCAATGAATTACAAAAGGGCTTTTCGATCGATTTCAACTAGCAAAACAATTTAGCAGTTGGTGTAAAGAATTGTGGCTGGAGGGGGGAGACGTTTGTAGGATGTGTTAGGGACTTCACCTGTCGGCTTAGAATAATGCTGTCTTAGTTACAAATTTTGCCTTCTGGTAATTAAATCAAAGTTGTTTTAAGCATAAAGATGTGACAAATTGACTGAAAGTACATTCTTAAATTTTGTAATTGTTCCTGGTAAAATAAGTCAAATTGTATTTAAACCCTCCTTCGTCATCTGTACTTTCAGAATGAGTGTGGTATAGACAACGTCCTCTACAAACTTCTTTGCACGAGTCCCAGACTGGTCATCACCTGAAGAAACCTTGAGGTATTGTTTCATTCATTCCCTTAATATCTCATGTAGTGACATTTCACATTTTATTCAACCCACAGCTCACAATCATATACAAAGATATCACTGTTTCGTTTACAGAATAAACATTACTTGTTTAAAGCATGTTCAATTTCTACTCAGTGATTCACCCAGGATTTCGAAAATATGGTGTCCAAAATCTGGTTCCCAATATTTCGGATTGTCCGTGATTCCGACGACGCATTACACCTACCAGCGTGCACCAGCAACCCCCACACAGTGATTTTTTACAAAAATACGTAGATCAAAGAATTTACATCTGCGTTTTCAAAATAACCCCATGTAGCGAGCTTTTTTACTAAAAAAATGCTTGGACCTAGACTTTTACACCTAAACTTCTGAATACAGACAAGCTGCTTACCAGACAAATATTAGAGATATTTTGAAAGTATGAGTGCACTTCGTTGATGATGGTGTCACTGATGTTCCATATTAAAACATGAAAATGCACATTGAAATGCACGAAACAGTGTTTCATTTGAGTTATTTATATTAGGTTTGTGTAAACCGTACTTTAGTGTGAAGTTTTTATTCTAATGTATCAGTGCTTTGGAGGATGTTAAGTTGAGCAAAGAACAGTTGTAATGTAATTAATTTACATGTGAAAATTTTAAACTCGCTTACAACTGTAGTATAAATGCAAGCTAACTCCAGCTGCTTGTTGAAATTCTGTGCATCATTTTGGGATGGGGAGCAATCACGATTTCTAAAAACCTTATTTTGAAAATTTGCCCTTTTACGATTCCATCTGTCGATTCAATGTCGCTGTTTCAGCTTCATATATACTCGTCTGAGTTTCCAGTGTAGAGGCCTCAGAATGAATTTTAAACTAAATGTCTTCTTACAAATGCCACTATTGTCATATTGCAGGGATTCAGAGCTGTTGTTCACTTTTGTCCTTATCTTCTTTGTCACCTACATCCTCACAATCTGGATCAAACTTTTGTGTCTGCTCTTGTAAAGACTCTATGCTCTATTTGAATTAAAAGTAGATATAGGCATGCCTTATATCACGAAAACCAACTGTTCATTTAGACCATGTACCATTAGTATGATATTGATCTCGAATTGTTCCTTGATAATAAAAGGTGTGAATTTTGGGCTTGAAAATCTCCATCAACTTGTTACTACTTGAGAGTTTCTTTAGGTTGACGAGTCACAGCATGCCATTTCATTCACCTGGCATGGTCAAAATCATAATGAACTGACTGTTCTTTGCAAGACCAAAACGTATTTCTCATCTGAATGAGGAAGGCGCTTAAAGTCAAAAGTTAAGTTGCGCGGATAACATGGTTTATAGCCGCAGTAATTCTTCTGTGAAAATGCAACTCTACATGTATTCTCTCTCAATGTAGGTTTCTTACTGCTTGTTGAAAGACGATAATAGTATGACCATTGTTTGAGCTTGATAAAACAGTTGTGTGGTAACATATTCATACAACGGCTCCTGAGTAGCACCATGTTGCCATGAGTTCAATTTCTTGTCTTAGAACTCTAGGATCCACTTAAACCATAAAGTATTCTGCAATAGCCATCAAAAGTTATAATGCGATGAAGATTTATACAAAGAGTCAAATGGCAATCCGTGCATTAGTTCTTGCACCATCTTTCTAATTGCAACCTCTTACACTTGTTGATACTAACATACAGTTGGTGGTATAGATACATCTATCATTACTCGTACCCAATGTTGGTTTCCTTTGCCATGTATCTTTGGTTTTAGTGTTGCAGTGTTCAATTGTATTGTAACTTATCACAATATTTTACGCTTACAGGCTACATAGGTACTTCAGTGATAAATCCAAGAGTAATGCTGTCGAGGATTAAGAAAGGCCTATATTCCAATGCCACCAGTGTCCATTAGTATTTGCTTGAGAGAAAAACAAGGCGTGCTCAAACTTGACACATGACTTGCAGGGGCCACCCAGTTCATTGCTTTAACGATCAATGGTTTTGCAATGACAACAAATGTTATTTGATCTATCAAAAGAAACTATCACTGCTTCAGTGAACATTTGACAATAATTTTAAAGTTACCTTTGCACACTAGCTTGACGTGGATATAGACTGTTGTCAGTACCAAAAGGACACGGCTATATTTTTAATCTCACTCATTTACCGTACAGCATATCAATCTGACATTCTACTTTTTATATATGTAAACTGACAATCCTTGACCACTGTTTGCATACATTGTACATTTGACTCCAAAACTGTGATATAGTACCTGCTCTGTTATTGAAGTGTTCATGTAACTTGGTTCATGTTGAGTCTATCAACCATCATCATCTGCTTTTGTTGATCCACGTGGTTGTTTGAAGTGACTACGTAATTAAAATAAATGTGTCCATGACTTCAAACGTATGTTGATTAATTACATGTCATGCAGCAACTCTTGTTTGCAATTACATTTCTGTTCTGTTGAGAATTACTGCAGTGGGATGCATTTGATATTATACAGGTTAAACTTCGGTAGTGAAAATCCATTTTGTTCATTAATGTGATTATGTCATTGCTGTAAAAGCTGCTATAAACCTGCTTTCCTTAGATTAAACCAACTCTTGATTTTGACTATTTATTGCCTTGGCCCATTCCTTACTCAAAGTACAAGTGATTCTTGGAATTAAAAAGAACTGACAGTTCGTTATATCTCAAACCTCAGTTGCCTTGAAACAGCTTGTCATTTTCTGTAGGTGAATTTGTTACAAGCCAAGAAACCCATCCTCACCTGGGTAAAGAATCTTATTGATAGGTCTGACGGGAAAAAGGGTGTAAATTAAAAGTTACTTTATTGTTGATGGAATGTTGGTTTGTAGCAACTTTATCAGTTCTGTTTCATCACATTTAAGTCTTCATCCGATTTTCAGTATGAAAAATAATAATAATAATAATAATAACTTTTTAAGTAAATTTTATAATAATAATAATAAATTTTTAAATAAAGTTTGTTAAACATTATATTATTATTATTATTACAAACTTTATTTAAAAAGTTATCATTATTATTATAATTATTAATATTATAATAATAATAATAATAATTATTATTATTATTATCATTATCATTATCATTATCATTATTATTATTATTATTATTATTAGTAGTAGTATTATTATGAAACCAAGAAATGGTATTGGGAATAAATTTTGTTTATTAGTACCACAAAGAAATCACAATTATCTGAGTACTAAGTAGTAGACAAAACAAATATATGCATTACACACATGAAATATGGTGCCTGAGTACATAAAATAATTTGTTTGACAGTAAGCAAAGTAGATAAAGCAGTACGATTGTGACATAACCTTGCATTGCGAAAGTATGTTGGGGTAGGAGCCTTTTGTTGTAGTTGGTACCTTTGTCGAAGGCCAGCACATCATTACAGTAGACTCTTGCCAGTTCCTCATTTATGACGAAGAAAGCAAAAAAAAGCCTGATTCAAAAATAAAAATGAAATTTTATTCATAGCCATGTATAAGAGAAAAAATCCTTCATTAACTAGACAAGTTTACTTCAAAAGATGTATACCGTATAGAATGCGAACAGTTCGTCCCGTCAGCACGCCATCTTTCTGGTCACATCACGTGACCTAATGAATGTAAGTCCGAAAAGATTTCTGCCCCAGACAGGGACGGGGGCAGAAATCTTTGGATTGACATTCATTAGGTTACGTGATGTGACCAAAAATATGGCGTGCTAAGGGGAAAAACATGTCTTTCTGAAGAAGATATATTTATACATACCTTATAGAATGTACTATAGGCAATCCATTGTTATGGTTATTTTGGTACTTATATTTAAATTTCAGATAAACAATAAACAAAACCCAAATAACGAATGTGTTTTATTGTTTTTTGTTTGGTTTGACTAAAATCGGACCTGATCATGAATCTTCCAATAATCCATAGATAGGCTTAAATGAATATTCATGTCACAGGCGTACTGTCAGGGCCGTAATAATGTTTCCACTTCACAATTGCCAAGTAAAGGTTTAGTCCAGTTATCATTAATACCTAATAGCCTGGAAATAATTTGTTAACTTTTTTCAGTAAGTAACAATTATGAGCATGTTTTTAGCTAATTTATTTATTTATTTGCTAAATCGAGTTTTGGGTATTTGTCTGAAACATTAATGTTGAGTGCAAGACCAAATCTCCGCAGCCAGAGCTTTATAAGGAAAATGATAAAATGTTATTAAAAGTGTCATGTCAGCAGTGTTTTCTTTCACAGAGACACACGTGTGCATAATGAGGGGGCTTAACTGGATTTCCAAAACTGTCTTGATAAGAAATACTCACAAGCATAAGCAAAATACAGGTGACAGATTGCTTCTTATAGATCTTTTCAGTGTAGTGGACACTGCTTAGCTTCTGCCACAGTAACACCCTAATGACAATTGCAGCTGGTGATACCCACCACCCCAGTGAGTATGGAAACAGCAAGTTGCATACAATGCCCTCATCCTCAGACATACTTACAGTATGTGAGGCTGAAAAAAAACACATTAATTTTGAGTTTTAGTTTAAACATGACCTCAACATGAAGAGAAATATTGTTTTCAACAACATTCTTGTTGGTGTCAGCATAGCTGCAAACTTTTTGTTGTTCTTCACAAAGCCAGTGATCCACTATTAATGAAGTTTTAAGACAGTATAATTTCAGAATTTCATGTGTCATATTTTAGTGATACATAGCAAATGTATTTTATTACATGTTTTCAGTTTTGTTACATGTACCTATAAAGCTTGTGTTATTACTGATGAAAGAAAACAATAATAATGACTTAACACAAAAGTTATGTAGAATCGGTTCTATTGAGTTAAGAAACGAGAGCTCCAAGCATACCTGCATGTGAAGAGACCGAACATCAATTGCCACCTAAGCCTATTCCTCTGCACATGGCTCAGTACTCCAATCATGTTGTCACTGTAGCTTAAGTATTGTTGTACAGTTATTGTTGGTGAAGTGGTGATGCACACTACGACGAACCTTTAAAAACATGATAATCACATAAATGCCAATCTGAGAAGTACATTTATAATTGATCAATACATTCCATAGGACACACATTTACGCAAAAGTGTGAGTGTACCAGAAATTGAAACTTCAGAGTTTAGCTGTTTCTAGACTGATTAAGTTAGTTCCTGTGTTAACTTACCAATACTGATGCTAGAAGTCTGTAACAACTGACATTCAAGGAAGATAGATGATTTTCGAAGCACTCTTTAGACCCTCGGCTATGTAAAGTGATGCATTGTGTTCTTGATAAAGTGAGTCTGCAAGGGCCTAGTCGCACACTCAAATTCCAAGAAAGGGTACATTAGTTAAAAGAAAGCACTGTCATTAACCTTCCCCTGTCCCTATCCCTTTTATTTACCCAATGGAAACCATACAACTGATAATACAAGGTGTAACCTGCTCGACCTTTTGCCTTTGAGAAGGTCCCATAAATAGTACATTGTCCTGTAACGATGTGACCACTCCCCGTGTCCTGCAATTTGAGAACCAGATTTCTTCACTGAATAACAGGCATCATATTTGTTGCATCCCATTCCCAACCATGGTTTTGTATGATCTCGGTTTTCTCGAAACAAGCTTCAGCCTAGCAACACTTCCCAAGTTTGCTTGCATTCAATCCAAGGCTTCATCACTGATCCAGTGGTTTGTGTTCAAGTTGACTACATGTAGCTAGCTGACTAGTCAGTGGTGGACTAAGAGGTGGGGGGCTATGGCCTCCCTAAAATTCTCCCAGCTCCCATTTGGCAGTTTGGGGGTGCAAATGTTTGTCGAATTAAATCCTGGCTAATACTCTGCCCTGTTCCCCCAACTCAAAATCCTGGGTCTGCCAAAGGGCGAATCCAGGATTTTGAGTTGGGGGGCAGGGCACAGGAATAACCAGAATTTCGCGACATGTGCGCGCCCAGCCTGATGTAGGTATGCGGGGTCTCAAATTTTCGGGTTTGTGGACCTTATTACTAAAAAAAGACATAAACGGTAAACGGGGTTTGTTCAAGGGGCATATGCTAGTCAGCAATTCGCACCCGGACTGCCAAATGGTATCTGGGAGAATTTTAGGGGGGCGTGGCCCCCTTGGCTCCTTCTTAAATCCGCCAATGTGCCCTGCTAGTACAATATACAAGTAGAGTATATATAGTCCCTGGTGATAGACGATGCTTTTCTTATGGCAATGAAAAACCACGAATAATTTTGCAAGTCAAGTATAAAGTCTGAAAACTGCCAGGAGATAGAAATTCAACTCACGACCATCGAGTGACAAACAGGGTGTATCCAACCACAAATACATTACACTCTTTTTCGGTCATAGCATTGATAGGCCTAGGGCTAGGGCTAGCCTTGGTACAAATCTGTATACTAAACATGCTACCCTGGCTGTGTGAATTTCGGGGTCTATTGAAAAAAAAACACAGCGGTACACACAGTGTACCAATATACAGCCACCTGACTGGCTACGGTACCACTGCAGACTCGACCAGAGCACAACGATTACTATCGAATTCAGTACGTAATTTTCCCTCAGGTAATGTTGTCATCTAATTCCAATCGTAATAGTTAGACTGTTCAACTCATACAGGGAGCAATATCGTCATCAAATTTTTTAAGAAACGAATAAATTACCTGGTTAAGGCGAACTTCTCTTCTTCGAAGCAGTACCGGATACAGCTGACTATTTGTCTGCAGTTGCCGAAAGGTCAAACCGCACAGCATTATGGCCAAACTTCGTTTGTTTTGATCACACAGAATTTAAGAAAATAAAGATAAAAGAAAACAAAACTATGTGCAGGCAGCATATCGACCCCATACTTACGAAAAGTTCTAATTAAGTGTCAGAGAGTATGTTTCAATGCTTTTTATGCAGATTCACGATGTTTTTAAAACGTCTAAAAACGGATCATGTGACTTTAAGGCTCTGTTGTTTTCAATTTGGTCGATCCCTATAGCCTATGACTGGGGACGTGCAACAAAAGATATTACCAATACAGCTGATTGAATATAACTGTTAATTTTCAGGGATATGCAGAAGCTGCCAGACAAAACGGGCTGACTTAAAGGAGAATATCACCCGATTTAATTTCTCTTGTTTACCATCTTAATCGGTCTATATCCACATCGCCTCTTATACGGTCGACCTCACCTTGTCGAGAGTTGTCGCGTTAACCTGCGAGGAAAGTGAGAAGCGTTGCAGCAAGGGCAGTGGTTCGTCTGTAGAGCGAATGTCGCTATACTGCGGTTCATCCTTCCCGCTTGTCCGAACAATGAAACTGCGAAGAAAGCTAGTACATTGTATATCGTTTTTCGACTTCCTCGAGAGCTTGAAATGCCTAGGAAGTGGCTCGCGGTAGTGAAAAATGAAAGGTACGGTGTTAATTGCAAGTATGAGGCCGTGAAACATCTCCGTGTCTGTGGCTGGCATTTCGTCGACATTGATTTCTCTGACGAATTCCGGCTTCCCAAAGAACTATCCATACGTTCCGTTGCCAGTGCTTGTTCACGTCACCTCTCCAGTAATTCTTGATCAGTATATTCCGGTTCGAACTGATAACCCGTGAAAGCTAACGATCCCACCCGTGGAGTCTTCGTCGGATGAGCTCTTTTCTAAGTCGGGATTGGTGCCGGGTGAGTTGCCATGAAGACGTTTATTATTCTGCGTTCTGTTTCAAAATGAATTATTCTCATCCTAACCAATGCTTATATAAAACCGAACATAGTCTGTCTCCTTAGATAAAATTTTTAATGCCTTTGCAGTATTCGTGAGTGCAAATTTTAAGAAGCCTGCAATGAATAAACTTATGCGTTACCGGGTTTTGATGCCGGCAANGACCACATTAAATTTAATATGTTTAATTTTTTCATTAATGCAAGTTTAGGAATCAGGAAAGGCGTATGCTGAAGAAGTGGCTTCTGGTGAAGTTGGAGACTTGCCAATTGTTAGTAAAGGTTTGGTATGGGAAACTTCAAAACCAGAAAGAAGGTACCCTTCTGGACAACTAAGTGAGGGGGATACAGAGAGGCCGAAAAGTCTACTCCCCGAAGATGTGACAACGAGAACTTGAAACTTGAGGAACGAGTCGGGGAAAAATATTTGCCAAAGATTACTGGCTAAAACCACAACAGGTCCAAAGTAATTTGGCCATTCTCACCAAATGTGGGAAAGTGTAACAATTGGATGTAGGAGACACGACAGAGGAAGTTGAGTATATAATAGAAAGAAACAGTCTGCGCTTTAATATCGCCAAGGAAGTAGCATTGTAAAAATTCAAAAAGAGGAAACAGTACAGTGGTTGGACCTGTAAATACTCTTGCTGATTCGCTAAATCCAGTGGTGACATTATTATGTCAGCACAGCTTGGTGGGGAAGTTGACTTGATTGATTTAAATATATGTGAAGAAATACCCATATGGAAATTACTAGGCATCACAATTACCCGGTATAAATCAAAACAACCAACATTTCTCGAGTTCATGTCTAACCCTGTTCACTGGGGAGGATATAATAGACTTTTTCTAGGTGTACTACGGTCCTACATGTAGGTGGTAAGTAATAAAACATTTAAAACATTCATGAGGAACAAACTCATTGCAGAATATCAAAAAACATTAAAGACAATCTGATTTTACACCTGTACATGTACGTCCTGAAAAAACGATCTCAGATATTTGAAAGTTCTCATTTTAGTACATTTGTGGTGCCAAAGTGTATAACTAATCAACTGGCTGACATTTTTTTTATTTATGCAATGAAAACTAACATGTTTTGTCAACATCTTGGTCAAGTTTCATTGTCATACCAGTGGGGGGGGAGATTTGGTATAGCATTGTATTAAACATAATCTCAAATTGCCATAACGGGGGTATTGTAGTAAAACTACTAAATGAGGGCGGTAAATCGGTATGGTTTGTCAAACATCTATGTAGCAGTCCACTGGCATCACTAAACAATGCCATGTGAATAATAGTTCAATAGCTTTCACTCAAGGAAAAATGTAAACAGTTAAATTTGGACAATTTTTACAACGTGAAAACGTGGCTGCGAAGCAGTAAAGGTACGTGTCGGACTCCATAACTTTGGTATAACGTAACATTTTGGGGAAGTGTTTGACCTCTATTTATAGACACCATAGGACTACCTATGTGTCGAATTTGGTGAAAATCGGCTGACCCCCACCTTGCAGCTGGATGGGTGGTGCTCTCGTGGACTAGGTACTTTTAAGTACTAGTCCACGAGAGCACCAGTCCGTTTCACAATCAAATAAACAAACAATACAAACTGAATTAGGGCACACACGATACTTGTCATGATCCCTCTCCCGACATACTCTGGTAAAGTTTCAACCAAAGTTCAGTAATATTTCGTGATTCCGTGATATGTCTAAGGTGCATAAAATTTATGGAATCTCTGCATTTGCCAAGTACCAATCGAGTCGCAAACTATTGGGCATTCTACTAGCAAACTGAGCGTTGTTTTCGATAGCATACTCTTCCTATATAATGCGCTTGCTTTGACCTTTATACACGTATATTCCCATTTGTCGTTCCTTCTCAATCCTTAACAGATGGTTTGAACTATGACTACCTTACTTCTAAATAGATAAAATTTGAGTCTAATACTCCAATAAAATCGATTCGTGAATTGCTGTGACGAGCATCTCTGTGACTAGGTGTCTTAAAACGGTAGACACAGACTAACATTTCTGTGGGCCAGCTGTCTATCGTCAATTTCACCACAACACTGTTCAGGAATCATTTACCACTTCTTGGCTTTTCGAAATTTGTAGCCAAAGTTGTCAGCAAAAGCACGGTTTTCATCTTTATTACTTTCTGAAATCTCATATCGAAGTTTGCAAAACATTGTATATGATGCAATAGGCCTCTGTTCATCTTCAGTAACATATTTTAACTGGCATTTAATTTCCTTGTGCAGTCTTTAGAGCGTGGAGCACGCTGCAGTATCCTTTTAATGAGTTTTTCGCGACAGACGACTTACACTATCTCGATGTCTCGAGTAGGAAAACCTTTATGAAACTAAAGAGGTCGAGCAGGCAGGAGCGGTTTACTTGATGCATTCAACCATGCCCCCCCTAAAACTCATCCAGTTTCCATTATCAGATGGGGTGCGAATGTCTGATTGGGCAAAGTCCTGGCTAATGCTCTGCTATGCCCCCCTAACTCAAAATCCTAGATCTGCCCCTGGATACAATGAGACTTAGATGAAGACAAATGATCCGACAGGCGGTCGCAATTTTCAGCAGTACTGCATGCATACATGTACATGTATATGTGTGTGTGTCCCTGGTCGAGTACAGAGAGCACTTCATAAGTGAAATGATTATTGGTCTTGAGATGTTACCGTGTTACAATTTTCCAACTTGAAATATTATGAAATCAGAATATTTCATGGTTTTTTTTGAGTCTACGCACACTGATTGATCAGCAATCGAACCAGAATCGAACGAAAGTCAAAGCAGTGTGGCCATGCTCTTTCTGTCAGTCAGGGTTATTACCACTGAGTGATCCTCTTGAACCGTTTTCTTTTATCTTGACAAACCATCCTTACTCACACGACAAAATGATATCTTCATATCCCAAAATACTGTATCAGTTGACCACACCTGTCTATTTGTGCTGATTTGTCGTATACGACAGTCACATTCGACTATCGTGCACAACAAATGTTGTAGCGTTCGTAGACTGTAGTCCAGTCCTGGCTGATGGATTTTCGTCAGTTATGGGCAAGTGATGGGTCAAATAACACAGAAATGTATGTTTTGTAAAAGAAATAGCATTCTAAATGTCATTTTTCAAAAGAAATCTAATTACTAACGTTGCAGTAGCGTTTCTGGTCAAGTTTCTACTCAGAATCGGTTCTCCTTTCGCATCATAAGAACATGTGTAGGTGTGCTTGGTGTCGAGAGGGCCACTGTTTGTACCATCAGATAAGACGGTAGCATAAATTGTGATTTCCACATCGCCAGCTCCAGTTGGTTTCTAAAAATATAATGTGATGCTTTTACGTTACATGAGCCATTTCTATTTGATATCACGACTGCTGCGCGATATGACTATCTTTTGCCGGGAAACTCGTGGAATTGGCGGTTGTTCGACTACAGCGACTGACTAGGGATGTTCATTCAACAAAAGTTCCTGAGATTAAGACTTCCACGACAATGAAGTATAAATGTCTATGTTAATGGCAGGGAACAGGTCAGTCGTAACACTGTAACAAACTATTGTGGGCCCCTACATTTATTTGGTTACCATTTTATTACATTGCTAACATAAAAGAAACCAACTTAGCTCGGCAACGCTTCAACGTTGTGTACTTTAAAAATCCAGAAACTTCCCTTTTGAGAAGGCATGGTACCGAAGCTCAGCATTCAAGGGAAAATAATTGGGGAAGACGGCTATGTTCACTGAGACAAGCGAGGCAGCAGCCTGGCAATGCAATCAAAAAAGCTTTTTCGTGAGGTCAAGTCATAAGATTAAACAGTAAATTTCATTACGATTTTTTGAGACGCGTTATTACAGTTATGCAAAGAGAGTTTGCCAAAAGCTGTTTTACGACTACGAGCTAGATATTCGCACTTTCGGTTATAAAATACTTAAAACATATCGGACATGTCTATGACCAGGTATCTCATGTCCTCCCTAAACACTCAAGCTCAAGCTCTCGAAAAAAACCTCGTGCCAACTAGCTAACGTAAGTTGAAGTTGGCGGTCTAGGTCTCAGTGTCAATGGTGAAAGGTTATGATTTTTTCCTAATGTTATTTCTTCTACAGTTTCAAAGCTTTGATCTTAAAATTTATTGTACATGTTTAAGAACATACAGTGTGTCAATTACACGTGCAACCTTTCTCAGACATCTGCCACGTAGGAGTTTTTCGAGAAAATCGGCGCAAAAGCATAGAACACAACAGCACCAGATGACGTCAGATAGCGGAACAGACGCACTTCTATATGTACATGTATCCAACGATAAACATTACAGTACAACCATGTAAATTGCAATAACCTTATATACATGTACCAGGTTTTACGGTCACGTCCGTCATTTGCAAATTCTGTTGCTTGTTTAGATCTGTTTAATCCAGTTTCCTTGTTTCTTAAATTTCTTTAAATATGAAATTCGCATTTAAAAATTTGCAGACGGTCTGGTACACAGTGGTCCAGACGCGAGGAGCCCGTCCGGGTGGGCCCATTGTCCTGATAACCCGGACTGACTCTTGATATGCTTTAACAATATATAACGGCTAGAGACCTGACTCCAAAGTGTAGCAGTGTTTACCAGTGGGACTCATCCCAACAACGTGTATATGCACTTGACGTTACTATATTCTGGAGAAACCGAACCAATATTAGTAAAACTGTCAGCCAATAATCAAAAACGAAGAGAAACCGAATAGCTCAGAAGTATTTTTGCACCATAAAGGAAACTGGGGTACTGACTGGGGTTGTAATCTTGATTACAGGAACTGCGGAAAATCTTTTGAGAACAGCAATGTAAGTAGACTAATTCACATGTACATGTATAACAATACTGCAGTTTATAAACGGAATGATACGGCTATACTCACAGCCAATCCGCACTTGGCATACAAAAAAGTCAATCTACCCTCGCCGTTACTGATGGGTGCCTTGCAATTATTATCTGTGGCTTTTCCTTTCACATACATTAGGGTTTTTGTAGTGTCGGCCCCTCCTATGATTAGCGTCGAACCATCCTTTTCACATTTGTATGATCCTGTAAACGAAACGTGTATGGTGTAGTAATGAGTCAAGTATTTTTAACTCAAAATCAAGTACAACATGATAAAGTTTTGAACATTATATTCGTGTAAATTGGGCCAATTCCCTTTGTAAACGATAAATACGTGTAATACTCGTCAACATAGGCGTGTTATTACTCTGCGCGTGCAAGCACAGAGTTTTACTGTTCTAAGAATTTTATCTTTTTATTACTCAGCGCGTTCAAGCGCAGAGTTCTGCTGTGCTACGTATGTTATCTTTTTATTCTTATTACTCTGCGCGCGTAAGCGCAGAGTACTGTTGTTCCTGGGTTTTCTTCAATTTTATTCTTATTCTTATTCGTATTCTTATTACTCTGCGCGTGTAAGCGCAGAGTGCTGTTGTTCCTGGGTTATCTTCAATTTTGTTCTTATTACTCTGCGCGTGTAAGCGCAAACTACTGTTGTTCCTGGGTTTTCTTCAATTTCATTCTTCCTATTCTTCTTATTCCTCTTATTCTTCTTATTCTTATTCTTGTTGCGACCAACTTTGAGGCTTAAGAACTCCAAATTGGGTGCAGGTACGGTCTTTAAATTCAGCATATGACTTTTGACAGTATATACATTTCGATTGGTTATATAATCATATTCCATATTGCACCGGAAGAGGACGTTTGGTGCAAAGGTCACATAATTTTCAGAATGTTACTCCTTCAGTTTTAAAGCTATCTTTTTTCAAATTCGGTGCACAGGTATAAGTAAACATGACAATTTAAAAAAATACTTTCCTAAGTAATCGGGTCACCCAATCAGGTGAAATAGGTCAAATGTCATTATGTGCAAACTAAAATTTTGAGCTAGACTCTTCAAATTGACAGGTCTGATTGCCACAGGTAAATCAAATCGGAATCCAATGTTTCAGGTCATTTAGTGCAAACTTGAGTCATTAGGTGCATTTTTCTTCTGGAAATTTGACCTTTTCAATCAGCAAGTTTTCTGATGTGTCAACCGTTAGACAACAGTGATTCTCAGCATGAAACACATTTTCCATGGACTTTGCAATAATTCTCCTAAAGATACTTAAAATGAACCGGATAAGGTCAATTAGTGCATAGGTCATGTAACTTTTAAAATGTTATATATCTTACGTTTTTCAAGGAATTCTGTTCAATTTCAGCACACTGGTGTAAGTCAACATGTCAGTAGAATACCCTACTTTACTTTGCAATAGGCCTAATTAATCAGAAAAAAGAGGTCAAAGAACATTGAGTGCAAACTAAATTTTTGAGCTAGAGACTTCCGAATTAAGTACCTGTTTACTTAGTGCAATCGAGTCTGAATTCTAAATTTTCAGGTCATTTGGTGCACCCATGGGGTCATTAGGTGCATTTTTCTTCTGAAAGTTTGACCAGTTTATTCATCTTGTATTCTGAAGTGCTTAAAGTAAAACATCTGTGATTCTTAGCATTAACCACACTTTTAATCAAGTTAACAATTACTCCCTCATCGGGGCTCATAATGCACCGGAAGAGGTCAATTAGTGGAAAGGTCATCAAAAAATTAATATGTAGGTTCTCCTACAATTTTAAAGAATTCCTTTTCATATTGGTAAACAAGTTGCTGTCAGTAACTTCCCGTAATAATTCCAGTAATACGCACGAGCAGAGTCCGTTATTGTCACGGGGTGACAATAATCTTTCTAGTTCTTCTTATTCTTTATCCGACCAACTTTGAGGCTTAATAACCCCAAATTGGGTGCAGGTACGGTCTTTAAATTCAGCATATTACTTTTGACAGTATATAAATTGTGATTGGTTATATAATCATATTCCATATTGCACCGGAAGAGGTCGTTTGGTGCAAACGTCATATAATTTTCAAAATGCTACTTCTCCTTCAAAGCTATCTTTTTTAAATTCGGTGCACAGGTATAAGTCAACATGACAATTAATAAAATAGTTTTTAAAGTAATCGGGTCATCCAATCAGGTGTAATAGGCCAAAGGTCATAAGGTGCAAACCAAAATTTTGAGCTAGACACTTCAAATTGACAGGTCTGATTGCCACAGGTAAATCAAATCGGAATCCAAAGTTTCAGGTCATTTAGTGCAAACATGGGGTCATTAGGTGCATTTTTCTTTTGAAAATTTGACCTTTTCAATCAGCAAGTATTCTGATGTGTCAACCGTTAGACAACTGTGATTTTCAGCATTAAACACATTTCCCATGGGCTTTTCAATAATTCTCCAAAAGATGCTTAAAATGCACCGGAGAAGGTCAATTAGTGCAAAGGTCATGTAACGGTCAAAATGTTATATGTCTTACGTTTTTCAAGGAATTCTTTTCAATTTCAGCACACTGGTGTAAGTCAACATGCCAATTGAATAGCCTATTTTACTTTGCAATAGGCCCAACCAATCAGAAAAAAATAGGTCAAAGGTCATTGAGTGCAAACTAAAACTTTGAGCTAGAGACTTCAGAATTACATATCTGTTTACTAAGTGCAATTGACTTTGAATTCTAAATTTTCAGGTTATTTGGTGCACCCATGGGGTCATAAGGTGCGTTTTTTCTGAAAGTTTGACCAATTAATTTATCTTGTATTACTAAGTGCTTAAAGTAAAACATCTGTGATTTTTAGCATTAACCACAGTTTTAATCGAGTTAACAATTACTCCCTCATCGGGGCTCATAATGCACCGGAAGAGGTCAATTAGTGGAAAGGTCATCAAAAAATTAATATGTAATTGATTCTACAATTTTAAAGAATTCCTTTTCATATTGGTAAGCGGGTTGCGGTCAGTAATTTCCCATAATAATTCCAGTAATACGCACGCACAGAGTCCGTTGTTGTCACGGCGTGACAATATTATTTCTAGTTCTTATTCTTATTCTTCGTTCCTTTTCATATTGTTATTACTCCTAAATTCATTCATTTAGAGCAATACTATTCACTGTGGTTGATACGATAGTCAAGGGATTTATATTGATTATATTTTTGACCCAAACTGCACTAGGATGACCTGAAACGGGTCAAGGAGTGCATTTTGTCAAAATGCTTCTTCTTCTACAGAGTTTTAGATAGACTCTTTGAATTTTGTTAACAAGTAGGCACTAGAGATCTGCATCCGAAATTTACTTAGATTTCCAATCGGATCAACGGAACCCAGTTTCCGGGTTGAAGGTCATTAAGTGCAAAAGTGATTTTTGAGCTAGATCTTTCATAATCACCCATATGACCAACCTTCATAAAGGACGTTCAGGCACAAACATTGGGGTCACTAAGTGCAACTTTGGGGTTATTAAGTGCAGTTTTCTGTTAAATTTAAGACTTTTTCAATAAGCTTGAACTTAAATGATGCAGTAGGGAGAGCGTTCATATTCATGGTGGTTCAACCAACTGCCGATCAAATTCTATTGATCACCTGGATTTGACTCAAAAAGTACCGGAATGACCCGAAATGTGTAAAGGAGTGCATTCCGTCAAAGTGCTTCGTTTTCTAGGGTTTTTTAGAAAAACTCTTCCAATTTTGTTAACAAGTTGGTAACAGATAAGTGCTTCCGAAATTTTATTTTATTTCCAGTCGGATCAAGGGAACCGAGTTTCCGGGTCAAAGGTCATTAAGTGCAAAAGTGACTTTTGAGCTAGACCTTTAATAATCTTGCATATGGTTACAATTTATAAAGGAAGTTCAGTTACAAACTTTGGATTCACTAGGTGCAATTTTGGGGTCATTAAGTGCAGGTTTCTGCTAAATTTAAGAATTTTCAATCAGCTTGTACTTAAATAATGCATTAGGGAGAACATTTATATTCATGGTGGTTCAACGAATTGCCGATCAAATTCTATTGATCACATGAATTTGACTCAAAATGCACCGGAACGACCCCCAAAAGGGTAAAGGAGTGCATTCCTGCGAATTGCTTCTCCTTCTACAGGTTTTTAGATAGACTCTTCAAATTTTGATAGCAAGACGCACTAGAGATCTGCATTTCAAATTTATTTGGAATTCCAATCGGATCAAAGGAACCGAGCGTTCAAATTCATGGTTATTCAACCAATTGCCGATCAAATTCTATTGTTAATACGTGTATGACCCAAAATGCACTATAGGACCGCATGAGGGTCAACCAGTACAATGCTCTGAATTGCTTCTCGTTCTGCGATGTTTGAGATTGCCTTTTAAATTTCGTGAACAGCTTGGTTCCATATAAGAGTACCCACAACTTACATGGAATTTCGATCTGATAAACTGAACTGAATTTTTGGGAGAAAGGTCAGTAAGTGCAAAAGAGATTTTTGAGCTACACCTTACATAATCATGTATATCATTTTTATTCGTAAAAGAAACCCATTCACAAATTTTAGGGTCATTAGGTGCAACTGTGGGTACATTAAGTGCAGTTTTCTCTTGATATTCTAACTTTTCACTCTTGCTCTTTCATACATGTACATGTAGTTACCAGGGACATCGCTCTCTTTCACACAAACGATGCAACTTCTATGCAATGTAATGCGCCTATACACCATTCTGCATGTGCGTACACCACGCGCAGAGTTGTAGGTGCGCATACGCAATTGGGTTCTAGTTATTCTTCTGAGTCTTCCTTCCTCTCCAGATTATTATTACTCTTACATCAATTCACTTACGACAATCATATTCACTGTGTTTAATACGACAATCATGGGATTTCTATTGATGATACAGTTTAGACCCAAAATGCATCAAAATGACTCAAACCGTGTCAAGGAGTGCATTCTTTCAAAATGCTTCTTCCAGAGGCTTTTAGATAGACTCTTTGAATGTTGTTAAGCAGTAGGTACTAAGGAAGTGCATCCAAAATTTACTTGGATTTCCAATCGGATAAAGGGAACTGAGTTTCGGGGTCAAAGGTCATTAAGTGCAAAAATGATTTTTGAGCTAGACTCTTCATAATCATGCATATGATTACCATTCATAAGAGAAGTTCAGTCGCAAATTTTGGGGTCACTAGGTGCAACTTTGGGGTCATTAAGTGCAGTTTTATGTTAAAGTTATGATTTTTCAATCACCATGTACTTAATTCATGCGATAGGGAGAGCGTTAAAATTCATGGTGGTTCAACCAATCGCCGATCATATTTTACTGATCACATGGATTTGACTCAAAATCCACCAGATTGACCCGATTTGGGTCAAGGATTGCATTCCGTCAAATTGCTTCTCCATCTATAGGTTTTATAGAGACTCTTCAAGTTCTGTTTACAAGTAGGCACTAGAGATCTGCATCCGAAATTTACTTGATATTCCAACAGGAAAAAGGGAACCGAGTTTCTGGGTCAAAGGTCATTAATTGCAAAAGTGAATTTTGAGCTAGACCTTCCATAATCATGCATATGACTACCACTCATAAAAGAAGTTCAGTCGCAAACTTGAGGGTCACTAGGTGCAAAATTGGAGATATTAAAAGCAATTTTCAGTTAAATTTAAGACATTTTCAATCAGCTAGTACTTAAATGATGCGTTAAGGAGAGCATTCATATTCATGGTGGTTCAACCAATTGCCGATCAGCTTCTATTGGTCACATGATCTATGGCTCAAAATTCACTGGATTGCTTTGAAACGGTCAAGGAGTGCATTCTGTCAAATTGCTTCTACTTCGATGGGTTTTTTGTTACACTCTCACAATTTTGATAACAAGCAGGCACTAGAGAAGTGCATCCGAAATTTACGTGGCATTTAAATCGGATCAAGGGAACCGAGTTTCCGGGTCAAAGGTCATTAAGTGCAAAAGAGATTTTTAAGCTAGAGCCTACGTAATCGCCTATATACTTTTAATTGGTAAAGAAAATTCAGTCACAAACTTTGCGGTCATTAGATGCAGTTTTCCGTTGAATATTCTTACTCTTTATACTTGGTCTTTCATAGTTACAAAGGACATTTCTTTCAGATAAAGGATGCAACTTCTATGCATTACAATGCCCCTATACTTTACTATGCACATGCATACACCACGCACAGATTTGTAAGTGCGCATACGCAATTGTGTTCTAGTTTATTTTGTAATTACTCTCAGGCCCCACATTTAACTGTGTCAAAAATGTAGCTGACGCTTGTAGTAATGGAAATAAACTGACGCCATGGACGAGAAGCGAAGGACTTTGTTTCAAGAAAACTCACGGCAAGGTGAAAGGTACACTGACGTCAATTTCTCGATTTGACATATCACAAGCTCCCCCATCTGTGAAAAGTCAGACATGCAAACAATATGTCAGAGGCAAATATATGTACCTGGTTGAATCAATGAGTGTTTTTGCACTAACCAAAAGCTCCTCGACAAAGACATTACCCGATGCTTTTCAACAGAGAATCGTATGTTCATGATGTGGGAATTTGTAAAGGCGACGATCAAAAAATAAGAGTTCGGGAATAAGTATCTGGGATCCAACGAAAATGCGAAGAACCCCACCTTCACCTGACAAATGACTGATGCGATATGTTCATGCAAAGCTGGGTATGTACCATGAAGTGGAATTATCTGAACGATGTCATAGATTTCAGGACCTTTGGAACAACATCAGAGAAGATTAATCTATATTCTTATTCTGTTGTCTGCTAAAGTCCGCCATATGAAAAGTACGTCACAACAGGAGGGAACTCCCCGAGTATTAAGTAGGTCGGGTCGATAGCACTGTTTACGCGTTTCTTCTCTTCGAACGAAATATTTTGATTACATAACCTCAGGTTCACAGCTCGAGTACACATTCATCTTGAGCTAGCCAACCGGCTAGCGCCGGTAGGTCTAGGGCTCTGCCTAAGTCAAATTAATGAATGGAATTGGCCGTAATTGCATCATTAAGGCATTCAAGTTAGGTCTACCTTCTGATGAACTTGGCATTTTTGTAATTTCATTGCATGAAGGAAGCTTTCAGGTACTTTTAAACGTAAAGTGGTCACTAAGCAGTGGTATGGTTACAAAAGATACCAATTCTGGTGTAGTGGTAAAAAAGCTATTTACAAAAATAACTCAAGTTCGTTTTTAAAGATTCATAAATCTAAATATCGAGTTTTGAACAGATTCAAAATAGCTCTCTCTAACTCTACAGGCGAAGTGTATACAACAGGCTCTCATCAAGTAATTCAACTTGTTTAGTTTTTCGTGACATCAGCTCGAATAAGGCTTTGAGTTAAATAATCCAGTGCCCCTCTTTGTGCCAATCGAATCTCTCAATTCTGGAAAGAAGGTCAGTTGAACGCCAGCTTACGGGTATGTGAATAACAAAAAATTCTGCTACGAAACACAACGATGTCGAAACAATTGAAAATTAATAAAAATGACAATGAAACAACAGTTCAATAAATAAAATAGGAGGTTGTACCAAGAAAGTTTCCTACCGCAACCAATTCCACACACGTTATATAGAAGATGAACGAGTTATAAAACGGATCACCCATAGTAATGTTAAGACCTTTAGCCAGAAGATAGCCTTTCGTGAACTATATATTACAAAACCATAAAACTAAAGATCTTGTGGTTAAAAACAATATGTGCACAAAGTCGGCACGAATGATAGCCAAAACTGACTCGATTTATCAGTTCAAGTGCCCTCACATCGAATGTATTCGTTCAAACACTGACTGCTCAAGGTATGTTGGTTATACAACTTGCACTTTATCTCGCCGGTTATCTATGTATTTACAAAATGGATCCCTTAAAGATCACTTTCAAACACTCCACAAACAGAAATTTTCTGGTTCAGATATTGTTGACAATACCATCGTCAGGTATTACGAACGTGACTCATTTCGTTTGAAAATTCTCGAAGCTTTAATAATTAAAACTGAAACTCCTTACATAATTTCCCAAGATACTGGGTTCCATCGTACCTTGTCGTAAATAGTGTAACACATAGTATGTATTTCATTAAATTTTACAGCGTTTTATAGAACATTAATTCCCATAACAATTCCTTCTGTAATTGCGCTCTTACATACAGTATTCGTATTTAATGTCATTGTTCTTGTTCCATGTAACATACACGATAGCCTATATGATTTTAAATTTATTTGCCTTGGATAACTGAAGTCTAGTCGAAGTACAGCAACTATATTATTATGAAATGTTTTGTACAGTGTTTATTTTATATATACTCATATATTTGTGTTCGTGATGCCACTTACACTGGTGATCTACTATTTCAACTGCCATCTAAAGAAAGACATTCATGTAGACACTGCAAAAGTTTGTTGAACAAACTATCAAAGGCCAAGAACAGCTTACTTTTCAATGAAACATATATACATATATATATATATATATATATATATATATATATATATATATATATATATATGTATATGTATATATATATATATTGTATTTGGGGACGATCAGAAGCTGAAGACCCTGTGGGTGAAACAGCCATGAATCAGCATCACTCATCTGATTTTTGACTGGTGAAGAATTGACCTATGTTCACTGTGTCATTGTGACCATGGCTGGGAACTCATAAATTTTCGAATCTGAATTTAAAATTTCAAGTTTTTGCTCGAAAACGTAGCTTGAATCTAAGGATTTTCGCACACAACTAAAACAATAATTTTTAAAAGAATTTCGAGTTGAAAGATTAAAGGCCTATGGTCCGAGTTATAGAAGAAAAAAACTCTTAACGCCGTTTAAGCCGGTTTTTTGATGTGACATGGAGTTCAAAAAGTTATTAACTTTCAACTTGTTCAAAAAGTTTGAAAAAATCGTTGTAAATACTACAAACGAATGAATTGTTTACAAAGAATTTAGTATCCCGACCGCTAAACAGATTATAAACATTACAACAACGCATGCGCAGCCACAGATC
>NMRA01000683.1:3034-34121 GCA_002633005.1 Phoronis australis
TTTTTTGTATCCTGTATATGTTCGTCTGGCGGGTACTCCCCACCACTGAAATTGTCTGGCAATGACCAGTTTTGATACAATGGATGACATAGCAGGTATCGAAGGCAGTTTTAAGTGGTTACCAGAAAAGTTGATCTAGCTCAATTTTTGAATGTAATTCTCTTGGCTCCCCTGACCACACCCACCAGAGCGAACCTGCCAGACGGGCCATTTCCAAGCATCAGGATACCCACAGAGCACTGTGGCACCAAAGAAAATTGGTTACCTTTTCATGCCCAAAAAGCTCTGCGGGATCCCGGTCTACCGGTACTGCTCTTGGAATTTTATCTGTCCCATGTTCACTCCGGCTCGACAACAATGCCGTCCGCTCGTGAATGAATTCAATTCATATTTTATGCGTGTGGTTGGATTTAGATCGATCTTCGCTAGTACGGCCCAGGTTTCGTTTTACAAATCACTGCACACGCCATCACGGGTGGTCAAACGAACCAGAAAGTGGCGGGACAGGTGGAAACGGAGCAACTTTGACTAAAGATTAATAGATCCACACACTGTTTTAGATGGTTTCAAAATTCTTTACCTTGGTGCGAGAGAGACGAAGCATTTCGTGTACAAAATAGGCTAGTAAATGGAATGTGAGTAGGGAGACCGTCTACAACATAACACTTTTAACGTATACTGCGCGACAAACTAGGACGTGGATTTTTGCATTTCACAAAATTTGTTTTACTTGACACTGAACAACATCGTTTTGGCGATTAGGCACATGGCAAAGCGAAGATCGGGGCCGCTTCGGGAGGAAGGTAAGTGACCTGCAGGTTCACAGACAAAAACATGAAGCCGTGAACCTGAAATCTGACTTGGTAACACAACACCGGTCTCATCACCAACATCACCGGTGCTTATTAATTAGCTGTTAATCCAAATACAAAGCGTGACAGTAGCGAATGAGTACGATATGAGATAAAATAGGTAAAATGGATTTGTTGAGTTGACATCGGATACACGAAATGGCATAAAATAGATCACGAAATGAAGGGACTGGGTTGACATGAGATTCACAAAATAGCATTGGATTTGGAGCATCATAAGATCGTGAGTTAAATTTTACGAATTGAGTGTCCGATACCTTTTGCCCTTTTGCACCCCCTTACCAGGGCTCAAACTTATTTTTGGGCCAAATGGTAAAAAACAAAAGAGTTAGCCGAAGAGACCGGTAGATGCAACTGACTAGGCGTTCTAAGGACGCATATCATCTTGGTCGTGATGCTTGAGTGACACTTGCTAATAATTAACCTCTTCAGGTTATTACTATCGCAAAAAAGTAAAAAGAAACGCATTGGTGAGTTTCATAGTATATAAAATTCCATGCATCTTTGATGATTATGTTGTGTACAGACGACCTAGATGTGACCTGCCAGACGGAAAAAATACTGAAGGCGATGCAACAGTATACATACAGGTATATACATATACACGTACACACACACACACACACACACACACACACACACACACACACACACATATATATATATATATATATACGTGTATATATATATATACATGTGTGTGTGTGTACATGTATATGTATATATATATATATATATACATGTATACGTATACGTAAACGTATGTATATGCATATGTATATGTATATACATGTATGTATATATTTGATTCCGAAAATTGCGTTTACTTTCATTCTTTAAATCGTTTGACCATTCATAAGCAATTATGCTGCCTAAATGAGGATTTATTCCATTGAAAATGACGAAATATGAAGAGATCTGAGCAGTGACTTCCAGTTCAGTTGGTCACCCCCGGTTCCGCACTGCTGTTACAAAACTCACTGACATCTCTTTATAAGGGCTTGGATGCTAAGTATTCAACATTCTGTGACGGGGTGTTTATTATTATTGCACAGGTATTTGTCTGCTGCATTTTATAGGACTCGGAGGTTCCTTGGTTCAGTCTGCCTGGAGACTAAGTCAGGGCAACTCTATACACGTACACATGCAGTCCAGTAGATTTATAGCGTGAATTCGACACCCTACGAGTGAGTATTCTTACTTAATATCATATAAATTGATAAGATATTTGTGTTGGTTTCGCCTGTTTTATGGAATTGCCAAGAGTCGCAAAACATGGTGTCCTTCTTTGTACGGACAGTGACACTAACAGGTGCATATGCAGCATAATTTACCATGCTGACATCCGACCATGCTGTACATTAAAATCTTCATGCTGTATGGTGGAATGGGTGAGTCAATCGTGAATTGTAGGAAAGATTGGAGCTAAGTTAATTATGCCACGTTTTACGTTTGGTTGCATGTAATCAAAACAACAGCATCTGGTACAACATCTTGTTCAGTTCACCTTTAGCAGCATTAGACCTTTCTTAATAATACCTCATGAATATATTAAGAGGAAATCCAAAGCTCGGCTAACACTGTTCTCCTGATCACAGCCATGCCGCCTCCTCTGTGCTGGCTGATAGTGACCTTACACTTGTTCCAATCATACAATATTTATCTATGTGGAATCTTGTTGTAAAAAGTCTTCATAGTCGTCTGGCAAGAATTATCTGTCCAGAGGGTACAGTAGGCTACTCCAGTGAAAGTTACATAACTTCATTAAGAAGTGAACACTTTTACAGGCTGCATAAACATTGTTCAGTTGTTGTTGAACTGTCAGCTGGTCAGGCATGGTAACTCTACATAGTCTATTTCATTTGATTTTTTGTTTCCCAACAAATGAAGAAGAATTCAAAGATAACAGTGAGTAGATTCGTAAATTTATTAGATTATTTCGTCAGTCATCGATTCACTTGTTTGGGACATGGATTGAACATGGTGTTTCACTTTCTTACTCGTGTTTTCAACCAATCCACAGTGGTCTCTTGTTGTTCTTTAATTATATCTGGACAGTTTAAAAACCGTAAACTAAGACATTAATATTATTTAACACCTGAAGCACAAGGTGGGTCATTTTTTTCTACAGATTCTATCGCTTGCCTGATTACCCTGCAAACGGACTTGGACACATTTGATAGTGATGTTATCACTGGCCTTGACCAAAGTTATTCCAGTCGAAATCTAACATGGCCACCAAGAGGTGTAGTCACTGTTATGAGCAAAATGTACATTTTAATATGCTGATAAAAAATAAATTGACAGAGTAGTATTACACTGGATAAGTCTTGTCATTTGTGGAAAAAGCCATACGTACGGTATCATTCATTCACAATAGGGCCTCTGAAGTTTGTTTAAAACATGCAACTGTCCACAATTGATTTACTGAGCCTATATTGTTCAAGGAAATTGAAGTGTATACACAAGTGATTAATATTGTCTTTGATATGCCTAATGACTCTCCGCATGTATTCTCAAGCTGGCTATTTGTTACCTTTTTCTTGATTCCTCTGAAATGGTGTGATTTTTAGTTTTGAACCCTTATCACCGAGTATCTTATTAATTAAAAATATTTTACCAGCCATCACACTGCCCCCTTGTTCTATTAAGTCAGTTTAGTATACATGTAGCTACTGTACATCTGATATTGAACCTGTCTATATAGTGACGATACAAATGTCATTGAGCCAGGCGAAGCTATATCCAGCTATACAAGTGATTAGTCGTCCTTGATATGCCAAATGACTCTCCTCATGTATTCTTAAACTGGTTGCTTTAAAGGCTTTGAAGAACATTTTGGGTTTGCCACCATTCACCAGAGAGTTTGGCTGTAGATTTCCCCAGGTCAATATTTCCCTACTTTCTGTTGCTACTGAGCAATTGAAACGTTCTGACAAAATTTCCCCCAGCATCCCTTATGTAAAGCTACATTAAAACAAAAAGTTCATCCGGTGGAATATAATTAATACACCCACGTCTACTAACTCTGCTAATATATCCCCGGTATAACCTCCAAAAAACAAGTGGTTACATACTATTCATGCATATGCATTCGTGTACTAAGAGAATATCTACGTGGTTAACATGAATTTTTCAGATTCAAAACAGTTTTTGGTGTGCAAAGATAAGAAAGTCAGCGATTGCAGCAGTGCTTGCATCATTGCATGACTGCTTGTGTTACTGTGGAATAATTTTTCATGAACTTGAGAGGGTATGTGTGTCACCTGCAGTTTTCAGTAATATATACAAATCTATACGACTGCATGTTTTCAGTCCAGCCTGACAACTCAAGCAGTCTCTGTGAATCAAGTCTCGGTTTTTGAGACTGAGTTTGTACAACATTCATAGTTTGTCATTTTCTTTAAATTTCAGAAAATATTTATCTAAAATAATGTTTTACATTGTAGAAGTTCTAAGTGCTATTAGGAAATGATGTGCTTGAAAGTTACAAGTCATTCAAGCATCACGGCCACTGGTGATACACGAAAGCCGACAAGAGCTGATATTAGATTTGTCATAATTTACTTGCAAAGTTGACCCATTGTATCTGCAAATCTTCACTAGCCACTTTCTTATTAACTCTTAGTCAGTAAGATATTGATGAAATGACATTACTTTGTTTATTCTTTGGTTATTTGTGCAGCAAGAGACACAACAGTGTGCAATTGTTTATGTAGAGATTCACTGAAAACAGACAACTTCCTGTAGACTTAACAGTACTAGCCTCCTAAAGATGATTGTGGAAATTGGCATGTGTGTTTTTATTATGGAGAGGGCGCCTGGCGATAATTTTCCGACGATTTCGACTATTGTGACGCCTCCTAGTGGCAGTTTTGTCTCTTTTTGCGCCTATGACTGTATCTTCTTAACTGTTGGCAGGATCTTTACTAAGTTCTGCAAATGTATTTACATGATGTTGATAATTGATGACGACGACTTTCGGACTGATCTGACTCCCGGTGTACTCCCTAGTGGCAATTTAATTCTTTTACGTTTATCTTTGTATCTTCAAAGGTCCTCAACGTATTTTCATAAAATTTGAAATATAGGCACCTACATGTATTACTGAGATGAAGCTATCCTCCCATTTTCTGATAGATTTGACGTAGTTTGCGCAACCTAGTGGCCATTTTTACTGTTTTTAGTCTGTTTTTGGCATCCACCCCTCTATCAACCAAACCACACTAAGGATGATTGTGAAAATTGGCATGTATGTTTTTTCTACGAAGCTGACGATGATTTTCCAATGACTTCGACTACTGTAGCGCCTCCTAGTGGCAGTGTTTTGCGTCAATGGCTTTATCTCTTAAATGGTTTACAGCATCTTTGCTAAATTTAGCAAGTTTATTTTATGTTGACATTGAACGACAACAACTTTCGGACGGATCTGGCTACCAGTGTGCCCCCTAGCGGCAATTTTCATTTTTTATTCTTTAGTTACCTATGTATCTTCAAAGGTCCTTAAAGGATTATCAGAAAGTTTCGAATATAGGCATTTATTGGCAAGATGATGCTATCCTCCAGCTTTCGGATGGAATCGAGGTACTTTGCGCCACCTAATGGTCATTTTTCCTGTTTTTGAGTCTTATTTTTTGGCGTCCACCCCTCGATCAACCAAACCATTCCGAATATGACTTTGAAAATAGGTGTGTTATTATGTTCTCGGTGTGAAAAGGAAGTTGACGATAACGAATAACTACTGTAGCGCCTACTAGTGGTAGTTTTCTTTTGTTTTGCGCCCATACCTGCATCTCCTAAACTCACTGCAGGATCTTTATTAAATTTAGTAGTTGTATTGATATGAAGGTAACAGCAGATAACGATGTCTTTCAGGCGGATCCAATGAAGGCTGTGTCCTATAGTGGCAATTTTATTTTTTGTTTTCCTTTGTTTCTCTGAATTTCCTTGACAGATTTTTATGAAATTTGATAAATAGGAGCTTAAAATTCGTGAGGCTTTACACTTCAGTTGGTGCAAGTCCAATCTCAATAGGCAACTGGCACACCACAGGTTGTCATTGTTGGTCTAGTTCATTGTCACTCCCTGTAACTGACTGTATCTGTGCTTCACTACTTGTTGCTGGGCCTAGCTAGGTGGCCACTGTATTATCACTTCTGAGGATGGTGTTGAATAAATGACACCGAAACATGTCAAGTCTTAAAAACCGTTCTTGTTTTCTTCAATAAAAAACTTTCTATTAAAGAATCAATGACATATTCCAATTTTCAGATTAATTGAACGTTTTATCGCCCTCTGGTGGCTATTTTTATGAATCAAATAAACAACCCAAGAAGCACTCCGTTAGCGGTACATTCGAGGGCGCATTTCAACGCTCCGCCTTGCTCTTGTGTATGGAGTTTACTTGATTAACTGAAAAGTAAAGCAACGTGTTCCGAACAAACTCATGCTGCTTTAAAAGGTTCAGTCTGTAATTTATCTGCTGAGTTATTTCCATTTAACTAGTGTTGCTTTCTACTTGGATACGTGTTTTCAATGCATGAACATGAGATTTAAAGATCCGCTTAAAAGAATAAAAGTAAAGCCCAACTTCAAAGGACTTTTGCTATTTTAGATGTATCGGGCTAACCAGATATAAGAAAACCGACTTTAAACACTCAAATGTAGGCCCATCAAATGACAGATGAAGTTGGTTTTTCGTGCCATATTGCGTCACAACAAGATCCCAGCACAAACAACAAAAAGCCGATAACAGTTTTAGGGGTGTGAATAGAAAAAACATTGCGTGCGAGTATTCCTAACAATAACAATAACAATACAATAATAATAATAACGGTAGTGGCAGTGGCTGTGGCTGTAGCCGTGGTACAATTTGGCTTAAGAAGTGATTCTCGCGGTCACGTGCATTGACAAAAGTAAAGCAACGACCCTAACCAGTCCCTTATATTTGGCAAATTTATGATACTGGTGGGCTCAGAGCTATGCTTTTAACATACCGTAGACACAAAATCTACAGGTGTTACCGTACGTGTATATGTAGGTACCTTTTATTTTGAGTAAATAACTGTTAAATTGTTAATTCCTGTATAGTCTGCAACACAAAAAGGATGTACACTCGTAAGATAATTGTTAAAAGTCAATGAACTCTTCATGTTATTCTTTTATAGACAAGGCTATAGAAAAAGTAACAAAGGCAAACATCTGGAGACTTGTAAAAATGGATTATGTGAAAATTACTTGGCACCCTGATGTGTGCTATCATATGTGTATGCGTAACTGGCATTTCGCGTTCAACAGATGGAAGCTCTGCACATTACATATGTATGAGTGACTGTACATTTGGCAAATAATTTATTCTTAATTAGCGTGCAGTCACGTTGGACGTGTTTTGAATATAAGATACAATAATAGAACTGCTACAAAAGGCGTATAGATAGAGTCCTCTGGTAATACTGAGGCGGGTTTGGGCAGGGAGCTTATTTCCATCTGTTAGAATAAACTTTTAGCATGCAGCATAAGTAAAAAAGGGAGTGCTGCCTACGCCATTACATATTTTCATACTTTAGATGCCTCGGAAGTCTAGCGAGATTCGTGTACCGATAGCTGTGCTTGGATGGTGCTTGACATTCAAACATGGTCACTCATTGTTTGACCCCGATCAAAGGCCTCGCAGCAGGTAATCACGTAGTGGCGAGATTGCTGCCCTCTTCCGGCGCATCTGTGTCTGACTTCCGGCGCATCTATGAAAATATGTAGCACGATACCTTAGACTTCCTTCTCTGCTTTCAATGACACACTCTCATTCGTTGTCTTTGCTACGGATAATATCCTCCTATTTCGCTGTCATGGTAGTAATACGTGGCTAATTAGATTTCGAGTAAGGGCGTGATGAATCTTGTCGTTTGAAAAAACCCTCAGGAGCGTTTCGACAAGATTTTAGTCTTCTTCCACATCTGTGGAACTTTGCAGGAGTGCTTTACTTCTCGTTGATGAGTTTATTATTAGATGAGTTTTCAGAGATATTGAGGAAAACGAGAAATATGCAGAAAATTTGGCGAGCCTTTCAAATTAGCTTTTCGCGCTCAAACACATCACGTGATGCTATCCAAAATACCATACATGTATTTCTAGTAGCACGGGATAAAATACATACACAAAACGTGCCGAGAGTGGCGTACATGAAGTAATGTCCCACAAGGCATTATTACGCGTATCGACCGAGACCAAAGTTCGAGGTCGATACGCGGAATAATGTCGAGTGGGATATTACTTCATGTACGCCACTCTCGGCACGTTTGTTTGGTACGTTTTATATTTATCCCATACGCTTCGAATTCCTAAGTTTATTTCATTTTTCCGCAGATTTTTTAAATACTTCACTGGGACTGTTCACGTGGCGGATCACATCATGTATATACATGTACTTCAGTGTGCGTGAGTTTAGGCTGCAAGTTTTCTCTAGTAAAAGAAGCAGTTTAAAATGTGGCGATTTATTATGTGAAAAGAGATAATAATGTTGAAAACAAGGGTAACCTTTCATTGAGCTTGTAATATGTCCTGAAAATAGTTAAATAACAAAAATATTTGATATTGTAATTACCAAGGAAGCGGCGCCTGAGTTGCAGACGATGAAGTGTGTAGCAAATGAAAACTGTGACAGAACTATCATATAATTAACAGTCCTGTTCCAGATATTACGATTGAGACCTGATTGTATGTTGAGCGATATTTACATGTACACTGCTATAATTATGCACCTACATATTTACATGTATATGTGGACGCAATATGCCGTCAACTCCGTCCGGGAGGCGTCCGGCGTCCGCTGCTCTATCTCCAAAACCCTTTGACATACGTTCATGGAATTTGGCACATATGCTTCATTTATGAATGGGACGGCATGAGCGAACTTTCGGACAGATCCAATTATCGGTGTGCTCCCTAGTAGCAATTTTAGTTTTTTACGCTTACATCTGTATCTTCAAAAGTCCTAAAATTTGGTATGTAGGCACCTATTAATGAGATGACGCTATCCTCCCGTTTTCAGATGGATTCAACGTAGTTTGCGCCACCTAGTGGCCATATTTACTGTTTCCTAGTCTGTTGTTTTGCCTTCACCCCTCTATCAAAAAAGCGCAAGTCTAAAAGTTCAACACGCAACTATGTTCCTCTGTCTGTATTTCACGGAAGAATGATTTGAGTTTATCACCAAACAGAACCTATCTCTCACAATCGACCATGGTAAATTAGCCTACTGAACTCTGTACGCCACGGTACGCCCAAATACCTATAAATCCGTAACAGTGAAAAAAAAAACAAGTTAACACGTTTCTTCAAGAACTTGATGTATTCATCGAATTTTGATGATTTATTGGTGTAAAATGATGAATTCAAGCGATAAGTTGACACCAGTAAGCGTGTTGTGAACGGCTGAACAGATTGCGTTCTAACCGATTACGTCATTGGTTAATTTCATCACCTCCGTCTGCCGTTAGGTGTCAGGTAAACTAACTAGACTTGGGGTTAGCGAGTGGAACTACTCGATCTAAATTGATACAAATTAGGTTGTTTTTTGGGTGGCTTTCTCCTTTAAGTAAGATGAATCTACTGACGTTCATAACGCTAAATCGTCGTGAGAGACCGTCCGAAGTTGGTATATGGTGAAACTCCGGACGGTCTGGGGTCTACAGAAGACCACAGTTGAACTGTATGAGTCTACACCAATGAGATAAACGAGAGTAGTTCTACTTGCTGCGTCAGCTGCTCGTATGCTTATTTCTTTTATGACACACAGCGGAGTGCGAGACCCCTGAGGTCCCTGTCAAGTCCTCACGACAATTCTACGTTATGTTTTTGTAAATTCTAACACCGACCTGTCATTATCTGCACACCTACTTGTATGTACATGTAAAGTCTCGTGCCGTGGCGATCAAAATGCATGACATATTTTTTAATCATCTGAGCGTTTTACGGATTTGAATGTAATTAAAGTATTAATAGTCGTAGACGCAGATTTATGCAACATTTATAACCCAGATTTAACCCTGAAACTGTAAGGCACTTTCATACACAAGAAGATATCTTGCTTAAGTCAACTAACCGAAAACGTCACGTTAAAATGCGCAGATTCTGGTTTTTGGGGGAACCATGCCTCCAAGGCCCCATTGGGATACTGCTAATCCCATGCTTTGTACTGATGCCAACGGTCAGGCATTTCGCGTGGTTTCTAGAATCTACCAACGATTTGTTTTAGAAAATTGACATTCACTTTTAAATTGAATTGAATCACAAACAAATCTTGAAAGAAATTCACGCTTCAATATATTTTGATGCTGGTTGAAATTCAAGGAAATCTATATCATTTGACCCTCGATCAACAAATTAAATAGTTCATGCCAATCTGAAATTCCAATAGTAGAAAGAAAAACATGTTACGCCTGTGCTCAGTTACCAACAGAGTGACACCAATTTGCAATAAAATCGGATAATGTTACAACGATGAGGATACTGAACTATTTGTTTTGTCTCTTCAGCGCTCTTACAAAATGAACTACTTCAGGGGGTGAGTAGCTGCCGGTCTGCTGGAAAACTCCTTTGGTCAAAGTTAACTGCGAAGCATGCTTTTCCGAGGTACATGTAGGAAGATGCGAACCGTGGCAGTTGCAATGACACTGGTTTTCGTATTAGTCATTTTATTGCAAAATGCATCCCGCCTTTATATTCGTGAGCACGAACATCCAAGAGAAAATGAACAAAGACCGATTGAACCTCTTGCCTCAGCGGCCAGTGCTTACAAAGGAAACGAAAACCAAGTGGCTTGTCTTTATCCCAAATTGGACCCTTGGGACAAGGGATTGACGAATCTTCTGAAGGACTCCCCGCCATTAAAGTGTGCAGCATCAGATAAAAACTGGGTTGAACTTGTCGATAGAAAAATTATCATGCCTTTTACAAAAAAATTCGGGACTGTGTCGTGCCGAGTTACTCCATTTACAAGATTTTCAGATTACGACACGCACGAAATAAAGGAAATTCCAATGGCTAACAACACCGTGTTGCCATCCGATTTCTTTCGAGTAAGGTGCTCGGCAGGAAATGGTTCTTATACCTACAATAACATCCACGCTGGAGTGCGCATAGAAAAAAGTCTCCTCAACTGTAGACTTTTAACTAAGGATGGTTTGGGATTGAATGTTCTTATGATAGGACTGGACTCAGTGTCCAGGATGACATTTATGCGAAAATTACCAAAAACAATCAAATACCTCACGGATGTTTTGGGAACTGTTATACTGAAAGGGTACAACATAGTTGGCGATGGTACACCCCAAGCATTGATTCCAATTTTGACTGGACGAACTGAGCTAGAGTTACCGAGAGCTTTGAAACGACTAAAAAACGGTGTATCGTGTGACGTCTTCCCAATGGTGTGGAAAAACTTCTCAGAAAAGGGCTACGTGACAGCCTTTGGAGAGGATGAGGTTGGCTACGGAGCCTTTACATTTCGTATGAACGGCTTCACAAAGCAGCCAACAGACCATTATATGAGAACCTTCTATAATAAACTAAAGAAAGAAGAACATAAACCCTACTGCATTGGAGATCGTCCTCGATTTAGAGTTGCTTTGGATAATATCCGTGAATTCATGGAAACTTATAGAAGTTGTCCGAGGTTTGGTTTCATGTTTCACAACGAGATAAGTCATGATGGTAGTGAACTACTTCATACAGCTGACGATGATTTAGTTGAAACGTTGAAAAAAATGAGAAATAGCGGATTGCTTGACAATACCATGCTTATCGTTATGTCAGATCACGGGGCCAGGTTTAGTAAACTTCGACAAACGGTACAAGGGAAGCAAGAGGAAAGAAATCCTTTCTTTTCGTTTACGTTTCCCCAATGGTTCGCGACAAAACACCAGAAAGCCTTCAGCAATGTCATAAAAAACTCAGAGCGGCTTGTAACTCCATTTGATATATACCCTACTCTCATGGACATGCTGGACTTCCGTGGCACAGAAATGGGAGACAAGACAACACGAGGAATAAGCATTTTTCAAGAAATTCCATTAAGTAGAACGTGCAAAGATGCTGGAGTGGAGCCGCATTGGTGTAACTGTCTTCATTGGAAAGCAATAAACAAGACGGATGACAGAGTTAGAGAGGCATCTTTGAAACTAGTGGAACACATAAATGAACTAACGAATCCGAGAAGGTCGATATGTCTTAAATTGTCCCTAAAGAACATAATCCAAAGCTCTATTTATGAATTGTCTAAGGAAATGTTAGCCTTTCAAAAAACTGTGGATCTAGACGGTTTTAAACCGGACCTCAGTGGAAAGATGCGCTCAGAGAAGGAAGTGTTTCAAATTGTTATCAGTACAACACCAAATAATGGGTTGTATGAAAGTAGTGTTGAACGCAATGTTGCAAGCAATGTCTATACCGTTCGCACGAGTGATATTAGTCGGACAAATTCATATGGCGAAGACGCGCATTGCGTGGTGAATACGGAAGAGCAGTTGAGAAAATTTTGTCTTTGTCGGGATCGCTTTCGGCAGACGTCATAATGTTTTGTATAGCGAAAAGTTTAACTGAAACCATGGCTGCTTTTTATGAAGCACCAAATGATTCTGAAACGACTGCCTTTACTGCGCGCTGAAATGGGCTTGTTCAACATGCACTTTTGCATAATCAAAGCTCTGAATTAGTTACTCAGCGCGTTGAATTGGGTCGTACTTGTATGAACGAGCATATTTCTGCTCTTGTTTAACGCGCACTTTTGTTTAATCAACGCGAAGTTTTCCTTAATCAACACCTAGTGATGCTTAATCAACGCTCTGAATTAGTTATTCGTTATATACAATCAAATTTAAACTTTACATTCAGTACAAAATTAACGGCAACCTAATTTACGTGCTCACTCACATGCAGATACATGCAGTCTTCCGCTATTTTGAGATTTAAGAATACGGATGTGAGTGGATTATATGAACAGATTGAATGTGCGGGTTGAATAAGCAATGCATGTAGTATGCGTTGAATAAAAACCGAAATCATTTAATAACGAATCCAGCGCGTTGAATATACAATTCACCGCGTTGATTAAGCAATACTACTTACCGATTGAACCAAATGTGACCGTTGAATAAACACATTTCAACACGCCGAAATGTGCTCGCTTAAGAACCCTCTGACGCTTCACAGCTCCTGTCTTGGTACATGTACATGTGCATTACTAGGTGACGGTAATTAGGTAATGGTGTGTGGGTGTGCGGGTATGTGGGGGTGTAAAACCTAAAATCACTTGGCAAACGACAAGTGTGATTTCATTTCCTCCGAAGAGGAATTACTTGATAAGTCGTGAAAGTCAGGTAAAGATTATGTACAATAGGCTCTGTGTATTTAGTCAAACATCTACAATGCTAAAGATTTTGACTCAAAATAAACGTAGAAAGCCTGCAGAATTTTAATAACAACGAATCTCCTAACATTGAGTCACTTGACCATACTTTTTTCAATAAAATTCAGCAAAAAGATAAAGTCATAGCAAAAAAAAAACAGTAACAGTAACAGTACCACATTTCGCTCAATATAAACTTCAAGGACGCTGTAACGGTTTTTGAAATTACCATTTCATTTTCATTTTCCTAAACTTACGAGGGTCCTACAAATCTTTATGCCGTTATTTTTATATGTCAAGGTGTGTCGTGAAAACGACTGATTTTTCATTTTGTCAGTTCAATGTGAAAAGTGTTTGAGATGAATTTTTGAAGTTTAATACCTATAGTCTTTGTTGTGTAGCAGAACATGGGACTGAGGTTTGCTTAGTTATTATCAACTTAGACAATTACATTTTAGAAACGGAAATATTAGTGATAACAAGTAGCAGCATATGTTGATGAAAACAGCGACGTATTTAAATCGGCTTGACAAGTTTCGGCGCTTGTTAAAACACCATCCTCAGAAGCTAAAAAAACAGTTGCCACTTTGTCAGGCCCAACAACAAGTAATGATACATAGACACAAACAGTTACAATGGAGTATAACGAAACACTATACTAACAATGACAGCCTGTGTTGTTCTGGTTGCCCATTGAGACTGGGCTTACACACCAATTGATATCCAGAGCCTCCGAATTTTCAGCTGCCTTGTTGTTTCTGTTTGGTCTATTTTAGCAAAGCTGTTGAAAGAGAATATTGCTCATAACAATGGTCGGAGTTCTATAAACGAAAATTAATATGTGAACCTCTGTCAGATTATAGACGTTCCCTGATTAGGGTTTTTAAATGGCGAAACTTTTGTTGTTGAGCCTAGCTAGATGGCTATTGTTTTCATTTCTGAGGAATGTCGAAATATGTCAAGCCGATTTAAATCCATTGTTGTTTTTACCAAAATATTAGTGAGTAGCTGTACTGTAGTTTGTCAGGTTGCGATCGAGGTTTACCTATTTTCTCGGTTTATAGGTTTGGAACTCTTGCCCTCGACGCGTTTTATTTGAGTGTACTCCTGAAGATGAACGGTCATGTATATGTTGTAACTCAAATTCAGATGAAGATGAACTGCATTTTAAACGTGATTGTCCTTGTATTATTCACATTTATTTCTCTTCCAAATACCTAACTTTTCAGACCAAATATTCTCAATACAGGTTGGGTACATGCACGTTGTAGCAAAACAAAACAGACGCAGATGGCTTTACTCACAGCAGTAGCAGCATAATAAAAAACACAAAACACGAATTATAAATACAGTAATGCAAGCAGAACGACGGGAAAACATGTTAACACATTCTAAACCACTATCGTAACAATTAACTGCACGACCGTCACTAGCTCAACTAAACTCAACCTCAACTATTGAAACCCTGAAATATACTTTATGCTAAAAGGCAATACCGCGTAGGTAACATAAAAGGCAAACCCACCGGGCAACGCCCAAGAAAACGGCGACGGGAGAAGGCATACTCTAGGCCAAGCGTTAGAAAAGGCGGCACGAGAATAAACAGTTGGAAACAACGACATCTGACGGAAGAACTACACTGTTACTGAGTTTACTTAAAATGCGGGAAACATGCGTACAGTAAGCGTAACTCGAAATAACACGACGTGGCGGTATAAAGTAACACTGTTCCCGGAAACAGGGTAATCAAGATTCACTTCAACAAACATCGCTGCAGACAGCCATGAAAAATAAACAACACAAAAATCATATTTATTTACGAGAGACTGCAAATGTTCACTGAGTGCCACACCCAGCAGAAAAAAATTATTGACCAGGCGATGGGGGGTAGACGAAATAGTTTTCACGGCATAGCANGATGGCTTTACTCACAGCAGTAGCAGTATAATAAAAAACACAAAGCACGAATTATAAATACAGTAATGCAAGCTGAACGACGGGAAAACATGTTAACACATTCTAAACCACTATCGTAACAATTAACTGCACGACCGTCACTAGCTCAACTAAACTCAACCTCAACTATTGAAACCCCGAAATATACTTTATTCTAAAAGGCAATACCGCGTAGGTAACATAAAAGGCAAACCCACCGGGCAACGCCCAAGAAAATGGCGACGGGAGAAGGCATACTCTAGGCCAAGCGTTAGAAAAGGCGGCACAAGAATAAACAGTTGGAAACAACGACATCTGAGGGAAGAACTACACTGTTACTGAGTTTACTTAAAATGCGGGAAACATGCGTACAGTACGCGTAACTCGAAATAACACGACGTGGCGGTATAAAGTAACACTGTTCCCGGAAACAGGGTAATCAAGATTCACTTCAACAAACATCGCTGCAGACAGCCGTGAATAATAAACAACACAAAAATCATATTTATTTACGAGAGACTGCAAATGTTCACTGAGTGCCACACCCAGCAGAAAAAAATTATTGACCAGGCGATGGAGGGTAGACGAAATAGTTTTCACGGCATAGCAGCTTCGAACAATATCCCTGACATCCTTGAAGACGTTCACGACCCCTCCCATGGGTCAACTACTTGGATTTCTCCACGTACTCTCGTCCTTGACTATGACAACATCGTGGATTGTTCGAAAACCCCTCGACCCCCACACTGTTCGACCCACGGTCCTCTCAACCCACAACCCCCTCGACCCATCACTTACATTACCCAAAGCCGGGTTCGGCTCCGTCAGATTATGGACTCTCCATTTGCTTTGCTGGGTCTGTACAGCTGTACAAACCAGCACAACTAGCAACAGACAGACACACGTTTCAAACGAACCATGAACAAGGCGCAGGAACAACGCACCTTTTCTGAGAGAAACGGCAGACGGACCTCTGAAGCATCGAAAACAGGCAGATGCCCCTTTCGTCTCATAGCAAGCATAGCTAAACAGAAATGCCGACTGCAACCACGAACTATTTTTCAGTTTGGCAGACCATAGACCTAATTCACGCCGGCAGGAAGCGCGTTCCTGAACGAGGCTCGCTACGATAGCTGTCTGTTGGCTTACCGGCATAGTTGTATTCCGCGTTGCTCGAAGGACTAGAAAAATACGAACATTCAACTGTCTGTTTTACAATACATGTACATGCACCTAAGGACGTTGAGATTCGGAAGCGTTGGGTCGTTGCCACTTACGCCGCGACGAAGGAAAATATGTCCGTGTAAAATTTATAAATGGTTTCAAAAAGTTAGATCACATTTCTGTCACATCTCGGTTGCCGAGCATCATAGCAGCAACAGGAGAATCTTCGGCCAACCAGGTTGTGTTTTCAAGATTACGTGATTAAACATGATGCATTTTTCTTTGCAAAAGTGACAGCGTCCTCAATCCCTCGATTTTGGAGCCAAATACCGGCCCTATTCCCATATCAAAATTTTTGAAAAATCACGCGAAATTCCCCCCTCGAGGTCTAAGAATTTCCCCAGTGATTGAACATTTCTTTTCGAAGTTCAAATCACCTAACCACACAGGTGACAATTTGAAAGAGCGCAAAATGCTACTTGAAACAGAGCCTATGAGAACTTCCAACAGGGCGGAGGCGCTATTGATGGTGATCGGGTGGTAGATTTTTGCCCTCACTCTGCGAAAAAATTCCACTCTCAGAGGGCACAGGCACCTTTCCCTTCGGATGAACGAGGCCCCTGAAGAAACGTGATAACTATGCTTGCTCTGTCCAGTTAACTGAAATTGAGCTCTAAAACGAGATTATGCTTTGGACGAACGAATTAGGTGTTTTGATTTTAAAATTTAACTTAGTCCAAGAAAGCAGAATTGATGGTCAAATAATTTCTATTTTCAATTACGAGCCTGGTTATTTATTTTAATAAAAATATATTTAATAACATCAATTGTTTTTTCAGATCAACGACAAATCAACTGTTAGTCCCGGTAGTCCCTACCTCGGCAGGACCTAGGCTATGCTTGATAAACAAATTACTAAACCAGATATGACTAATTGCACATCACAGCAAAATGCGATGAGCCACCACTGTCGAATATATCTTCAACTCGTCAACAAAACGCGAAGATGACCTGGTTCGTTTAGAAAGCATTATCAACAATTTACAAGAAGAAACGTATTCCTGCATTCACCATAATATCTGATCCGTAACACTACGATGGCCGCAATTTGGTCAGATTTACTTTGTATGTTTCGAACCTAGTCTTCCAAAATACTTACATGTATACCCTTTCGTCAGACAACTCTTGAGTGCATTGACTTGTTCTCTTAAGTATTTTTCTATGTCTCTGTGGTTAATTATCGACACATTTTTATTATTTAATATCCAGGTTGGACTAGAAAGACCGGCCATTTAACTCACGCGATGTCAACTTCCGCTTTGTTTATCGCAGTGAGTCTCGCTCTGGTTTTAATATCCGCCGCGTGAATGAGGTCTATAAGCGCGACTACAGCTGGCCAGGGTTTTTGGCACACAAGTTGCCAAGCGCTCTGTCTGCCCGAGACCAGTCTCTCGTTCAGTAACGCTAGAACCTCGCTAAAAAGCAAGACTTCGCGAGATTACGTGAGATATTACCGTGAATTTGAAATGCGAACACGTGAATTTGGTTAGATTTTAACTATGTCCTAGCGTTACTGAACGCACGCCTGCTGTGCGGAGTCAGAGAGTACATGTACACTAATGTGTTCGTCCGCTGCAACAATGCCTCATGCAACAAAACACAAAATTCGAATTTATTACATCAAGACATGGGCTACGCAGCATTAAATTTAGTGGGGGGCATAGCCCCAAACCCCCTATGGTGCGCCGACCACGCAGGATTCTTTAACGACAGTCCTACACCTGACACTGAATTATTACAATTAAGAGACAAAATCGGCGACAATGAAGCATGAATCAAGATGAAATGCCCACCGGTCAACTAGTAATTACACTGATTTTATCTCAGGCAACACTTCAACAGTTGGTCTGAGGTTTTTCAGAAAAGCCTTCGATTTTCCTACATGTACGTGAATGTGCTTTTCTTTTGCCTTTTATTTTCGCAAAAATCTGCGAGGCCAATGATCGTCTACCTCTGTTCAACCACGTGGCGACAGTTAAGTCTTCAAGGAAAGTCACTGAGCGACTGAATAAGATTAAGAAGTGAGTAAAAATAGCAAAAATACTTCTAATTTTACTGACAGGTTGGGGTCGAGGGGGTCGTGGGTCTAGGGCGTCGTAATTCGAGGAGGTCGATTGGGTTGAGGGGGTTTTAGAACAATCCCAACATCATGTACCTCGATGTTACGCTTGAGACCCTGTCACTTGTCACGTGTTTGAAATGTAACTACAAAATTCCTTCTTTCACTTGGTCCAGAAAAAGTTCGCCAACAATTGCACGCCGCTCCACCTTTTGATCATATAAACGTCAGGCAGATCTGGAAGTTCCGGGAGGGAGAGAAACAATCTTGATCTTTGCTGTCAAAATGTGGTTAGGGATGAGCGGCTGGAGATTACCGGGTCAACACACAACGTTATCAAAGAGCAGGAATGAAAGATAGCATCTGGTTCACAAAGCAGTGTCCGGCACACGTCGGAGCCCAAGCGGTTACATTTTGTGAGTGTTGACGATAGAATCTTACATGTACGTGCATACTGTCAGGATTTAGTGAACATTACCTCGCTGCGTAGGAGAGTGGTAGCGCTGTTGCAAACGATATTAACCAGCCTCCCGTTCAGTAACGCTAGGACCTCGCTAAAAAGCAAGACTTCGCGAGATTACGTGAGATATTGCCGTGCATTGTAAATAAGAGCACGTGACTTTGAATAGGTTTTAGCTATGGCCTAGCGTAGGTCCTAGCGTCTACTGAACGCACGCCAGGTTGCACCAGTAAAATTTCCGGGAAGTCGCACTCACGGAAAAGAAAAAGACACGCACGAGACGCGGGGGACGCAAGAAGAAATCACGATTTTGTTTTTCAGGAATATTATGCACAAACCGTAACACATACCCGATCTGACGCTACCACACGTCACCGAAATTATTTGCAGCTGGTGGATTCAGCAGCCAATTTTTGCTCTCGGATCGTAGGTAGCGTTGATACTGTTTTGGTCCGTTTCGACCCCTGGGCTCCTAGCTCCCTCCCTGCGCCCACGAAATTCGTGCCTTTGTCAGAAAACATTGATCTCACAGGACCACGACGAGCCAAAATCCTGCGCTAGGCATGAATGATATTGCCAGCCTCGAGGTTGTTCACCATCTCCAAACGATTGACCCGGCTAGAAAGGGATATTAGCATAACATCATAGCACTTGCCAGTGGCGGATCTACGTTTTCAGTAAGGGGGGTTTAGGATCTATCCCGCAAAGGTCGAATCCGAGGCGCGTGGCGCCGAGCGGGGGGAGGTCGGGGGAGGGGTGTTCCCTCCTGCCGTGTAAGACATTTTGTTTTTGTAGCCAAATAGTGAAATTTCCATGCATCCTGGTAATTTTCTGGCACTTAACATGTCTCTGGAGTTTTTCTTAAGATAATTTAAAACCCTTCTCGAGTTTGTCACATGAACTTGGGTCATAAGTTTCGCGAAACCATATTTGTGCACATCTGGGTATGAGTCACGCCACCAGCAAAAATTTTTGTTGGAACCGATGATCTGCTTACACACACCTTTTTTACCATACGAAAAGTCGTATACGAAAACGTGGGGCGTGTATACAGGGGTTTAGACAACTACCAAATATTCAAGAGCATACGTAGCACCGACGGGGCGTAAAAACTTAAATATCAGATGGTCGCGTAACAGCAGCCTCAAGTTGTTTAAGAACGAAGACCTGTACTCTTAGTCCGAAAATAAACATGTGTTCTGTCTCGTTACGAGAAAAACTGGTGAACGATGGTGCTTGCAGCTCATAGTCTATTATTAAAGCGACAATAAACAATTAAGTATCATTTTATTAAGCTGAATTATGTTGACATTAATTGAAAAACGTCAAATGTATCAGGAAACAAATCATCTGAAAACAGTTTCACGAAACCAAAACATTCTGTAGGCATACACCGTGTTTAAAAGATATACAGGACCAGTTCGCAGAGGGACCAGGTGTACACTGAGAGTACACAAAAAGGCTGGCCTGGTCCGTCACGAGACCAAAAGTAAACCTGTGCTTATTTTCCCTATAAAAACAGTCGATCTGTCGCGTGACAAAACAGTACTGGCTGAGATGAATAGTTTTACGTTGGTAAAAAAACATCACAAGACTAGTTAGCCGAGGGACCAGAAGTATACTGAAACTCAATATCTACACAAATCAAGCTGGCCTGGTCCGTCGCGAGACCTAAAATGTACAATGCAAAAAATTTGAATTGAAAACTTCTCTCTAAACACTTAATCCCCAGTGGTTGCTCATTCGTGTATTTTTCACATCTGGTGGTTAATTTCTGCGAGATGTTGTCCAGGTAGGGTTTTCGCACGGTTCTGTAGTACTCACTGGAAAAAACAAGTATTGAGTACAAATTTAACTACGCACTACGTACGTGAAATAGATTTTGGATATGAAGCAGATAGAGCCAAGTGGAAATGCAAACCAGAATCAGTTTCTATGCGCTCGTAGACGCTCTGCTGTACTGGGTAAGTTTGCATGTCCAAAACTAATTTCTATTTCATTTTCAGTGTACACAAGCATAAAAAACCGACATTATATACAAACTGACGGCGTGTAGAATTATAACTTATTACCTGAGTGTTTCTCCAGGAACGTTAGTCCTATCCTTCTATTGTCTAGCCTGCCGAGGAATCTGTATATCGGATCCAATGGTTTGCTCGTCTTGGAACCGTTCTACCCCGATATCTTCGATGTTTGTTACCAACGCTTGCACTTCGTCAACTGCTGTGTCAATGAGCTTGTAAGCCTCTACAAAGTCAGCATCTCGTTTCGCAGCTCAGTTGGTACTAAGCCCCCTGAGGTTGCCAAGTCCATTCAAAAGTCTTACATGCGCAACTAAATTTGATCCGTTCATCATGGACTACTTCAAACCTTGACGATGTATCCCAGGACCAGGGGCGGATCCAGAATTTTCATTTAGGGGGGTGGGGGTGGCAGAGCAGAGAATTAGCCAGGATTTTGCCCGTCAGACGGCGCACCCCCGAACTGCCAACTGCAATCTGGAAGAGTTTTAGGTAGGGCCATGGCCCCCTTGGCCCCCCTCTAAATCCGCCACTGAGGACCTATTTTCATCTCTTACAGTTTTCGAAATAAACGCCCCAATGTCTGAACGTTTGAAACCCGAAGTACTAAAATCAAATAAATGCCCATGGGCATGGGCGTTTCATGGGGGGGCAGTGGTACTTATTGCAGGTAGAAAGACGGTAAGTGTTGAGGTCGGAACTAGGGCTCATCAGGAGGCGTATTGAACATCGCAAGAGTCCCGCAAGACTTTGTTGTGACAGTATAGCCTCTCCGCAATTTCTGTTACTGTACACTGTTCGCTAATGCGGTCACTTTGTGAATGTGAGTGCCCCCTTGGTCATTCCTTGTTTAGACATAACTTGTTAGAGTGCATCTTCAAACGGACTCGCAACCAGACCACGGCGCCCGCCACAATAGCAATTCTTCGGAAAAAGATTTTTTTTCAAAAATATTACATGCACATGTACACTGTATGATAACGCAAGACAACTTTACTATACACCAGTCAAATTCGAGTTACAAACGTGTGGAGTGTATTATCATGACACGGCATGACAGATGAGAAAAAAACGTTGCACGTCAATTTGTCTGAATATCATGGTTGCGCACCACAGGTATTTTCCCTAATCAAATCAAAACATATCTAAGAGTAAAGAAGCTAGTTACCTAAAGAAATCAGCTATAGAACTGCTCTTTCAGCGGTGGATCCATCTAAAATGCTTGGCTACTTCAGAAGTATCGACGGAAGCGCGCGCACAATTGATCTCCGCGTGTTTTGCCGATGAGCCACGAAGACTCGAAATGCGTTGATATTCATAACAGCAATTCACAATGCAAAAAATTATATTTTCAGAATGAACCCCCCTTCAATTCTTTCCAAATTGGTTTACTAAGGTTTTACACACGATGGCAGTGCCGTTTTTGTTTTGCTGGAGACGTTTCTTTCATTTTTTGGGTCCTGGCCGAAGGGGGGTTTGAAACCCTGAACTCCCCGTAGATCCGCCACTGCTTGTGAACACTTCACCTTCTTTCACATGAAGCAGTTCAAATATGTCGGTGCTCGTGTATTTATACAGTGGCTGTGCTACAGAACCCTCCCCTGGCAGGTCAACCATCTTCTATTCACAAAGCTGATCACAAAAACGTCAGCACACTACACATCTGTTTGAGAAGTTGCGAGCAGCGGAGTTGGAGGCTCCAACCCAAAATTTCTCCTTCAGCGAAGAAAGGACGTGGATTCGGTCAGCATGTTATAAACGTTCATGGTACTACACTGGTACTACATATATGCAGGTAATATAATACAGTCATAATATTGGTATGGCACGTCTCATTGTTGCATGTCATTAGTCCCATTTCAAGTGACACCGCAATTGCGGTCAACTCAAGCTTATGGATAGTCATCCGTCAGGCATTAACACACATTAAATACGGACAACATCCGTAACCACTGGTGCTTGCGTCGGAAAATACATGTAAATGACATGGAACTATGGGACCGAAATTACTCTGTGACGTGCATGTAATGGCGGAGACAGGAAAATTAATCCATCTGGGGTAATTCGCTCAGCCATTTCAACCACCGAGAATTAGGCTCTGGGATGTCGTCGTCCCACTGTAAGTTATTCTCTTTGCATATGTCTTGCCGGACCATCTTGGCCGAAAGTACACGGGGGCCAAAATACCAAAAGAGTCACACACTGATGCAATCTTTCGACAAGAAACATCTTCTAGTCGGCGATTTCACTTCCACGAATATAACAATCCCCAATCAGATCAGACGAAACCTTCCACCAAAGGCCTAAAGATCGCTCGTTGGGTAGGACGTCACAAACCAAATCCATAGTCTGTATCTCTCCGGAGCAATCCTCGGCAGGAATACAGCTCAATAAAGCATGGCTGTCACTAGTGGATTTCGATAGACAAAAATCACCACTGGCACAAGACAACACAACTTCTTAACCAACCCCATGGCGTCTTCGTTATAGGCTACGGTTTTAAGACGTAAAATTTCATCACTTTGGTAGTAGAAACAGCGGTGTCAGAATTCTCGGACATCTTCCGGAGTGAATAATTGGCGATCGAGGCTTGGGAATGAAGAAGACCCGAACAAATGAACAGTCATGCGGTAGTCTTCTGAAGCCACGGGTAGATTACCATCTTACCGCCACACCAATCGCGCTGTTACTCTGGCACATGCAGCTGATAGAACACCGTTTCAATGTCCGCCATAAAGGCGACATGAACGTCGCGGAAACGTACCACCTACCAGAGAGTCAGAAAGATCTGACTCTTGGATTTTCTGATCATTCAGTGGAATATACTTATATTTGGCTGCTCGTTGGAATATTACACAAGGAGTCTTCTTGTGGGGATGAATAACACCATGGTGCGGCAAAAACAAAACAGGGCCATCCTCACGCTGAACTCTGTGAGGAGGGCTCACTTTAGCGTAACCCCGTGTGAGCAGCTTGTCGATAAAAGCGTTGTAGTCGCTAACAACACAATGTCCCCGGCGTCCATTGTCACTAGCGACGACCGTAGCTGCCGTGGACTAGAACGTTTAAGTGAAACACTCGAAAAATCGAGATGAAAATGTAAACAAGCGAGCTTAAAATTGAATAACTCCCACGAGCGCAAAAATGTCGCATTGACAGACCATGGTTGCTCACCTCGGTGGACTACTACGCACATGACCCAGGCATCCAAAGTCACAACTATACAGTCGGTCTTTTCCAGCGTTGCTACCCATTCCACTATTAAAATAAAATTTGATATTTGAAATTAGTGCCTGGTTGATGTTTCATAAAGTGAAATGTCTCTTTTAAGTACTATTTCGGAGATAAAGGTACTATCTTTAGCTGTTTTTTGTTGTGGATCGGGATCTAACATATTTACTTCTCACTGAGGCCAAAAGAGCTGGTTTGAGTTACGCAATTTCTGTTTGGATCACGGTGTCGTACATCTGTAGGGACCTAACTAATTCAATTATACAAAGTAATCATTTAGGATGTCAAGTTTCTCCACAAAGCAGTTTAGTAGCAGAAAGCATTGTGCTAATCTCATGACTTTTGCGGCTTTTCAAATAAATGTAACTCCTCTCATAGTACGATATTTTTTCATTTGAAGCCACTAAAACGTATATCCTTAAGACGAATGCAAAAAAAACTGTCTGTGAAAGGGTGAATTTAAATTTAACAGAAGACAGCCATAACCTGCTTGGACCCATTTAACAGTCTCCCGCAGAGCGATCCCGCTCAAAATCTGAAGAGCTGACGCCAGCCAAAGTTGAGCTTTCCCGATCCTAGTGAGCAAAACTCGAGTCACTAATCTCAGTAGAAAACTAACTTGTCACTATGTGTTCGAGTTCCTTAGTAGCCTCTTCTTGCGAATTGGGAACGGTACTGACCCTGTAATCCAATGGGTGAATAACTCCAGTTTGTGGACCAGAGAGTGGTTTGAGTAGAATTGAAAGTACTGGTCCGTATGGGTGGATTTCCTGTAGACGGTGATTGAGAAACGTCCATCCTTGATGTTAACGAGACAATCTAGGAATGGAGTTGTCTGCTGTATTCTTCGACAATCAAGTCATTTTAGCCGAAAACCGCCGCGGCAGTAGCTAATGAAAGTCCTCGTGATGAGGATGCAACATCTTTCAGTTGAAATATAAGTCCATTATTATTATTATTTGCTGATATTTATCAACTGTATGTCTGATATTCACCAACTGACACAGAAACATATTATGCAAAGGTTCAAAGACTATGATACAATACTTTTCAAAATAAAGTGGTTAGCGTCAAAACTTGACAATGTTAGTCGGAGCAAACACCAGCAACTAAATATCCATTATGATTTCCTTTCGACTAGAATCCATTTCAATAGGGCAGTCCCGGATTACAGGGTGATACTCGAATCTCGCTGTATTTACTTACAATGCCGTAGACATCCGTCAGGCACATTTGTTGTCTCCTTTTTGTGACATTGGAGCATGTTACAAGTTTTCTCAATTGCATTACTCTATTCGTCCTTCCAATTCCAACACAAGTATATGCATTACTGCTGTGCTGTGGGCTGCGACACGAGAAAGTCTAATAAACTGGAAAAATACTTGCAGATGCGGGATGTGAAATTCCTCACCGTTCCGACATTAATGAGAAACGTGAAAATACGAAAACGAGATTCCGCGCTTTCTTATCTCCAGGACAAAGGAGAGTTGATCCGCCGCGTAATCCAGGACGGCCTCATATTCTACTGTAGCTAAATATCAACAAAAACTCGACAGGGGCTGCTTCATGCGCGTTGTTGGAATCGCGACAACTTACCAATTAGGAGAAATGGCGCATTCAACTCCGACAAAAATTCAACTAAATTGATGATTCGTTAATGAAATTCATCGATGTTTGGCAGAGTCTGGAAGAGTTTTGTCCAAGTTTGTCTAGTTTACCTTGGACAATATACGATATGTATCTTTAAAATGCAACGTCGCAATATCCTGACTATTGCATATTTCATGCTTTACTAGCCAGTAAACAACTAGTCAAAAATTTTCAATGACAACACTGGGCAGACTCGATTAGATACATGGTGCGGTGTAAATAGGTCCATCCCCTTCACATTGATTGTTACCTTGGACAAATGCAGTATTGCAACAAATGCTCAAATTTTGCAAAATATAAAATTCCTCGATGCTTGCTTTACATTTATGTAGGTTACAAATCCTACCATTGTCGTACATATGCGTTTTGCGCAAATCTATGTTTTGCAGATACACTCTGTAAATTTTAACAAAGCCCCGAATAACTAAATTGGTTAAAAATCAATCCACGCCTGGCACCTTGGTGAGTCTCTTCTCATTGAGCGGTCCGCATATTTTTGGTTGGATGCTTAAATTTTGAGCAGCACTACGATATCGGTAATTCCTTGAACATCAATTGCTGGGTCCCGCACCCGCCCTTGACCCTACACATTGCTGTTGAAAATAGAGAGTCCCCCAACACAAAATTTCAAATAAGGTTCTCTTCACTGGAGGTCAGCGTTTACATAAACGTAGAAACATCAGTTTTTGATGTTAATGCCCCTAAAAATGCTGGGAGCGCGGGACCACAAAAAGCGTGAGACCAGTCGCATATGCTTGGTTTTTAATCCTCCACTCTTTCTTACCTTCGGGAGAGAGGAGAGTTCTATCGCTGTGTAATTCTGGACTGCTCTACTTTCTACAGCAATAAACATGCATTCCATTTGGTTCTGCCCTCTTAACGTTATAAAATAGATATGGAACTGCATTTTATTCGAAACAGGTGGGGGGATCGAACGAACTACGTGTAGCAGTTTTGTTATCGCTTGAGATTAGACTACACTAACACGTGACTTCGTTTGTCATGGCGAGCATGGTCTCGATCTAGGGCGGACTGTCAGTTTGCAAAACAAAAATCACCGAACTGCTGCAACATGTAGTTCAGCGCTACAATAGCGGTATGTCAAGTGAGTTCACAGGGCATAAACAAGTGCTCGTGTGAGAGTATAAGATTTGTGTGCTGGAATCAACAATTTCAAAGCACAATTACACCATTAATGTTTGTCATAGAACAAAGAAACTAAGCACATTCTGTTGACAAAGGACCAATCTTTCTCATTGAATGAATTAGTCTTCAGTTCCGCAGTAATTTTGCAATTACTTTTGGAAAAGTAGCCAAACATTGTTGACTTGCTACTTAACCCTTCCTGGTGATGTCCTCCTGCTAAGATGTACTGTTCACGTATACATAATATTCAAAGGAATTTCCTATTCAACGCATAGCTTTGTGAATGATGTCCATTTTTCTTAACTTCTTGGAAATTTGAAATAAAAACAAAACGTACGCTTACTTTTTGAGTGGTTTATTTGGAAGCAAAAGTTTTTCTCCTGATTTGGAGACTGTAACCATAAATTGCAGTTTTTATTGCAGCGTTTGTTGTTTTTTCGCAAAGCGCCCGGACGTTAACCATGCTTTTTCAACTCAGGTGACAATACAGCATATTGAATTGTCATATTTTCCTCTTTGTAGCACCATACTGAGGCCCTCTAGGTGACAGTATAAGCTCTTCCGATTACGTTAAGATTTATATAATTGGCTGTTTGTTTCGGTGTAACATTAGCTGCTACACGTAAACTCATGCAGGCTTATTTACATTCTGCAAACAATTGTGAGCGAAAGGTGGTTTTATTCGGTTATGTGCAATGTAGGTCCATTTCTAAAGCAGTGGTGACCCTCCCTGAAATAAATGTTTATGTACAGTGCTTAGTATCGTAGATGGAGGAATCCCGCTACCGAAGCAGTTGTGACCACGTGTTTCACTTGCAATACATGGCTATATATTGAGAAGTTTCGCGAGTTCTTGCTTTTCTCGAAAGAGACTAGGTCTACGGAAGGCACGCCAGGTTTCCCCGTGAACATACATGTACATGCTCTCTTGACAAACAACCGGTAGTTATGCCGGATCCGGTTAACTGAGGTAGCTCTGAACGGGGCATTTTCTAGTGCCTAGAATTTATATATGTGCAGGGCGTATGTCAGATTTGGCTGGTTGTTCGAGGAATTTGTTGAAAACAAATGCCAGGAAATTGATTTACTTGTGTTTTTGAATAAGAAAATCCAAGTTTTTTTAGCTGTGACCTACATTTGGTGCAAAAGGGTGGCTGTCGTATGCTTTCAACCCCTGTCGCCTGCTGTCCGAGAAACCGGGTGCGATTCCAGGTGGCTGTCAGACAAATCAAAATTGCCAAAAAAGTAGCGGCAAGGGGCATACTACGGCCACAATTTTGGAATCTAGAGAGTGCGAGCATTCTGAATCTGCAGTCGGATTTTTCCTAGCACTTGCAGGGAAGTGAAAATTTTGGGAAGAAAACTGTCAAATTTGGTGTTTTTAGAAATATTTTTGCGTGCCGGGATTTTTTGCGGATGTGAATTAACACATTAAAAATCTATAGCGTTTAGTAAGTCTCAGTTATCACGAGTAGTGCTTGTGAGTTGGGAATGCTACAAAAACCCTTTGTTTTTTCAGACACTCGATTACCACGTGAGGAAAGGGCCCAACTGTACTTCGGTGTGTGTCGGCAGCCAAAAACCTCTTGTAACTGTAGTGTGCCCCCTGATGCAGATCAATTTTTGAAAGATAGAAGAATTTGCCCCAAAACAATCAGTAATGTATAGGTTCTTCTCGCTGAAATAACGTTTTTGATAATTTAAACCATTAGTATAGTAGTGTTTCCTATGATTTTCTGAAACTGATATTTTGGCAGTTCTTGTGTTGAATTTTTCTGAAAATATTGATACACATTGTGTGCAGTGTGCGTGCGTGAGTTCGTGTACATGTATGTTGGCATGCTTGTTTGAATGTATGTACATGTATATCTGTATGAATTTTCGGTCCAGAACACAAAATGCAATTATTGAAGGGTTTTAAAGTTAACTTGATATGCTTTATTAGAGGTGTATAACTGTCAGGTATTGTAATCGATTGCCACTGCGGTTTTGCGTATAGGAGTCGCGTAGTACTTTCATAATTTCTTAGCGGTTTTCGCACTGCGGGCAAACGGTAATTAAACACGTGACCCAAGTGCTTATAGACAACTGTCCACTCTTGTAGGCTGACGTCCGTTTTCTCATTACGAGATTCAAACGGTCAGTATTCAGTCGGTTGCCATTTTTAGAGAGAAGAATTCGTTGCCATTCTGTTTTACTGGTTTGTTATTACGGCTAAAATTGAAATGACGGGGCTAGATAGCACGGAAACTAACAAGGACGCTGGAAATACAGGGGCAAACAATGCGGTAAATTTATGTAGAATTGAACACAGTCCGTTTCGGATTTTGAAGGTAAGTCTTTTTGGTGAATTCGTCCTTTTGTACAACTTACTAAAGGTACAAACAATGTGCAACCTAGGCTAATCTGTTTGAGATAATTCCTCACAGAATAACTCAAAGTTAGTTTGCTTTAAATATTCAAGCTGAAACCTCAAAATGCTATCATCGTTTCGTTTTGACTTATGGAACATTTCAGTTTTTCATAAAAATCCCCAAAGTTCTATATTGGTAACTCCTCATGTAAAAATGGATCTATTTAAATGCATTTCTTTTAAAGAACTTTTGGAAAACTATGCATGGAGCATATCTGAAAATTTGATATGAATCCAATCGGCCATTACTGAGATACGGTGTTGCGAAGTTCGTCTAATTTGAACATTTTTCCAGTGTCCAGCATCTTTTCATGTAGCACTTTAACAATATTGTATAGCTCTTAAACTACTATAAATCACGTGCGCCCACTTACACTTGACATTTTACTCAACAACACATCACAAAGCGGTTGTTCGTACGTACAGTAATATCACGCGTTACAGAGTAAGTAAAACGTGTCCATGTTGCTTTTATACGTCCACATACGTGGACGCCTTGTCCACCCGTCCAGCGTCCACTGCTGTATGGCCGAAACCTCTCTGTGGGTGTTCGTGGAATTTCGGAGACGTTTTTCTGTCACGAATGAGAAGGTATGAATAAATTTTGAAAGAGGTTCGACTAAGTTGTCTCCACCTTGAAGACATTTTATTTGTTTACGCTTACCTCATAGCCACCGAGTTCATTGACGAAGTTTCATGAAACTTAGAAAATGTTTTTTATTACAGGGGCACACCCACCAACATCTCAATGTAGTATAACAGCGACTGTTAGTAATCGTCGTCTGTTGTCGACAATTTGTATGATATTTTCCGTCGATTTTACCGTGTGCACTCTTCTGTTGCTTGTATTTCACTTCCTGTGTCATGGTACCGCCTTGGTCATTTCCACTTTTTATCACATAAACGTTATAGGGAAAAAAACTTACGATTTTTGATTCCAACAGCATTTATTAGGAACAAATAACAAAACACCAGCGTCGTTTGAGAGAAGGTTTATTTACGGAGATAAATTGGCAATTCCTCGGTCACGGCTCTGTCCACATAAGTGGTGATACGTACAAGATGAGATTGATACTGGATATGACAAAACAGCAGAAACTGTATATGAAACAACTTGAAATACTACTGAGACAGGTAACGATATAGTGTATATTGCAGACCTGCCGGAGTGCGATAACGTAAATTTACCCAGTTGCAGACAGCCTGATTGAGCAGTTTTGTCGCTATGTTCATATATACATTTAGGCCAGGAATTAGGGGAAGGTATGAGCAAGGTGGCGCTGTGGATCACTTATTGTCTTATCGGCACAACGTAGCCGTGACCGGGGTGGTGTGTCCAGCAGCGTGGTTGGCACAAATGAAAATCATATCATCTAGGACTTTCATCCCTTGATAGCGGCGTGTACTGTCACGGTGGCGCACCAGGAGAGTATCTGGCAAAGAGATCCACGTGGAACTAGGGCGCAAGGTTATGGCATAGAGATATCGATGGATAGACTATCTATTGCCATCACTTTGTTTTTCTTTTAACAAAGATTGTGTTAAGCATTTATCGGTAACCGGCAGATGGCTTTATACCCGTGCGACCTGTATGTTATATCCAAGAAAGACGCAACAAAGTTAAACATGAGCTTGCAAAATCCATACGACATCATTTGGCAGAGAGGGTGGAA
>NMRA01000683.1:34256-97887 GCA_002633005.1 Phoronis australis
AGGGAGGAAGGAAGATGTGAGGGAGGGAGGGGCGAGGGAGGGAGGGGGAAGGAGGAAGGGAGTGGGGAGGGAGGGAGGGAGGGAGAGAGGGACGGACGGAGGGGAGGGGAAATGAATGTTCGTTTGCCCAAGGGATTTATGTTCGCCGTAGTATCCCGAGTAAAACACGTGGGCCACAAGCTCGTTACCAGAGATGAAATGTACATGTATACCGAGATTGGTTTATGGTAATTTATTATGACAGAATACAAATACAAAGATGGGGAATAAAAATCGCCTCAAGGAATGTTGAAGACAGGATTTATGGCGTGGTGCCATCAATCTCATTATTCAATTTTCATTTCTGTATTCTTTAAGTTTAGAATATAAAAACGCCGTTTTTGGTTAATCGCTTCTGTCTTTCCTTGTTTGAGCGTGTAAGTGATGCTCGTGTGGCGTACTGTCCATCTACCAGTACAGCAGGTGCGGCCGGCCGAGTCGCTTAAAACTACATGTATGTAATGTGAAGTAAAATCCATTCGTAGACATTTTGTTAGTAAGACAAGATTATTATGCTGTTCATCCACCTACAATGTATGTGTCTGTTAGCCTTGATATAGCTGACTCACAGGCGTAATCCACATAGTGGGCGGCACACCACAGGTGGCTGGGCGAGCCTATACACTGTAGCCCCGACTTATTTCATTGCGCCGCTGCCCATGGATATTTGTGGCGCACCCGAAAGAGGTTTGAGGGACTATAGTTTCCCCGTTTGTTTCATTGCTGTGCCGCCAATGATATAAAAGCAGTTTGCAGTTAAGGGCAAACTTTAACTGCCGGACTCAGGGGCATCAAATGTTTACTCTAGTGGATACGAAATGTAGCCCAAATACGTTGTCACGCATCACGGGTTTTAGCAATGGTACTGACGTCATTTAGAGCAACCGACCTTATCTAGCATAACTTTTCAACTCATCCCTGGGCTTTATCAAGGGTCTCAACCAGTTGTAGCCGAGACCGTCATATATAGTTGAGACACATTTCTTTAAATTGTTTTATAATTATGGTCGTGCAGCGTTTCGTTCTTACACAAAACGCGTGCCCATGACCGCCTTACGAGAGATACAAACTTAGGTATACGACTACTAAAACGCCGAGGTCCCAGGCTACAGTGATACTTTGCATAATATTGAACAATGTTGGCTGCAAAATTCCATTTATTTAATGCAACAACTCTTGTCTGTCAATAATGCGGAACAAAGGGGTTTTCTAGGCACTAACACAGACGGATCACTTGAATGCCATTAGTTGTTTTGTAGATTGCTGTATTGTCGATTGCATGGCAAACATTGTGCAGTATTACTGTGTTTATATACCCAATAAACATTACATTATGAAGTTAGCAATTAAGCGCGACCACTTCGATTTGGATATAAAATTCCGCAGTCTGATGAGTGATTCTTACATGACAGTACTACTTAGGATTATAATGATTTAATATTAACTTTAACGCATTTTTAATGTTTGGTACAAGTAATTTCAACGATGCTCGGTTACATAGTCCCTGATAGGCGGTGGGTCAGAATTCGTAAGGCTTCTAGAAAATGGTTTTTGTGAGTACTTTAGAAGGGCAATTTTATTTTGGTGTTTTTTACTTCATTTACTAGAGTGTTTTCAAAATCTAAAAAGTTCCCACGTTTAAAGTTGCACATTTTATAGAAATTTGAATTTGAAGTTGCATAATAACCATCATAGAGCTTAGAGAACATATATTTGTAAATGCTATGTGTTTTGTAAAACAAGTGATATGGTCCCATCGACTTCATTTTATTGAACAATAATACACTGACATTACATGTTTTACTATTGTAGACTAATTGTAAACAGTGAAATTTAAAAATGTAAAGTGACACCTAGTGGCAGAAATGCAAACTAAGTCTGAATGTTTTTAGGAGGTTATTCTGGCATTGTCTGGCAACAAAAATTACACAAAACACTTGAGACTAGCCTCAATTCACTTTCGTATCTCTTAGTCGGGCACAACCTACAACAGTGAATACCTTCAACAGTCGTTTCTTAAGATTGCCTGTCCAATTCATGCACACCAGCTTTCTGAAGAACAGCTTCAAAGTCTTGCTTTAGTTTGAAAGGCAAATGCCGGACATCTCCATGTGTTAGAAGCTTTGATTCAATGAACTGCAAAAACACATCTCTGAATCCTGTGGAGTTGTCACTCTTCACAATCTTTGTCTTTCTATTTTTTACACTATGATGATCTTTGGTACTTGGCTTCTAAGACACAAGGTCTCTATCTTTCAATTTCATTTGCATATTCAGAGCCCTGGACTGAGCTGTTGCTTGCGATTCAAGTCCAACTGGAAAAAAACCCGAACTGTTAACACTAATTTAACATTTAACTATGAGTGAGTTGACATGCAAATTTTTCAGACGGACTTATGGGGAACTGATCCACCATCAGCCTAACAAATTTACATGCCGTCTGATCTGTCGCCTAAAAATGTTGATCATCTAATGATTAGATTAGTTGATGCAACTGAAAATAATTCAGCTGATATACGGTACCAGTGCAGTGATTGAAATTCAATTTTTTTAATCAGATGCTCATACCATAGTCAATCTATTTACACTTAAGGTAATCAATGGTTGATGAAATGGACAGTGGCTTCCACCGTCCTCAAATTACGACGGAGACGCTGGTCACTTAGGCACTTTAATTTAATTACCATTGCACCTAACTAAGTAATAAATGTTTACAAAAAATTGAGAAGAGGTTCCTCCTATCCCAGGGTTACGGCAGGGGATGAAGGCCACTTGGGCATGTTGCTTGCAACCATCTACTCAATTTAGCCTTCTCAAAAATTTATCACTTAAAGTGTTTAAAATCACACCCACAGTACAACGCCATACGATCATCCTTTGGCGCAAGCCGTGTTGATGTGGCAACTGAACAAGGGAGTTTGATAGGATTGCAGGAGTATTTGTTTCAACTGGGAACAAATGAATACATTAACGGCCTCCTCAAAGGCATCTCTCTACGCGGTGCTGAAAACCATGCGGTATATTGAATACCTATGGTATGATCACCGTCTCTACTGGGTCAGCGGTATTGTCTAAGGCCTTGGCAGCCAAGGGCCTGAATAAGTTAAAAAACAACTGGTGATAATATTGAAACACACTTAGAAAACACCAAGATGTACCTTTCAAAATCCAACCTATAAAGTTGTTACTTCTCTCTGTTTCTTGAAATGTGGTCCATAATATACCTTTCCTGTTAACAAATAATGCACTCTTGTTTCAGATTGTTCCTACATGTATCTTGTTCAGGTTAATTGGGTGTTTCAGATTTTGGCAGTCTAATTGATTTTCTTGGAAATTTTGAGTAACATCTATATCACTTTCAGCAGCTTCAGCTTTAGTAGTACTGCTGGTGTCTTGAAACGTTGATATGCCTTCCTATGTCCTTTCAAGTTTTGGTCTGATACTTGGTCTTCTACAGCAGTATACTGTGTACAGGCTATACCGGGACGTGCAGCTGTTTTCTGCACTAACATTTGTGACACCTCTTCTTCTTTTTGATCTACTGATCTACAGAGTTCCATAGTCCATCTGCTTTCGTCAGGAGGCTTCTCTAAGCTTCTTCAGGTTCTGGCATCAAAGTTTTGTGCTGTTTGATAAACCTTGAATTATACAGGCATCACACTCCATGGGAGCAGCCATATTGAAGTAACTAAGCACAACAATGCAATCTGACTCTCTGATTGGTCAATTCAATAGAAAAGAGCCTCCAAGTGGCAGGAATGTGCACGGTATTTTGTGCAACAAAAACACCTTTTTTAAAAAAATGTGCAAGTGTAGACGTGGGAACTTTTTGGAATTTGATTTATAGGTATATTATCTAGCTACATAGAAAAAACTAAGTTGCCCCCCCAAAGTACTCACAAGGATGAACGATACGAGATCTGGCCCACCGACTATGACGCCCACACTTGGACTAGTGATATAATAAAACGGCCCACCCGTTCTGAACACAGCTGGTTAGACAAAATTATCATCTAATGGAGTTAAAAAGGCAACATCCAGGCAACTTGAACACCGAGCCAGCACGTGATACAATTCCGAAAATCTTAGTAGAACATTCAGTGAAACATATCTTCTGATTACGAGATAATTGTGGACACTTAGTCAAGCGAGATACAATGTAGGACGTCGGTGATGTTGGTATAAGTGTGTTTTTATGACAATGGCTTTCTGCTGTATCGCTGGAAGAGGAAAAAACGTTTTGAGGAAAATGAAATAAAATATGCAATGTCTTCAAGTAACAGAACACCAGGTATTTAGCGTCGCATTATGCTAGGAACATTAGCTTCGAGGTTAATGGTGGACCTCAGTGGCGAATTTAGGGGGGGGGGGGAGCAAGGNTAAACAATAAACAACGCATATGCCCTGAATAAACCCCGTTTACATTTTTTTAGTCAACAGGTCCGCAAACCCAAGAATTCAAGAGCCCTGCATCCCCAGATTTTAGGCTGGGCGCGCGCATCTGCCGAAGTGCTGCTTATTCCTGTGCCCTGCCCCCCCCTAACTCAAAACACTCAATAGTTCCCTTGTACTACTGGAACGTGAAAGGTATACATATGTTGGGGGCGATTTAAATTAATGCGAGTAATACTCATCGCTCCATCGAAATATATTGTTTTCCCTGCAAACTTTTCTTTTGGAATAACCCTAGCTGTAATGCAAATGCATTTTTGAGAAGCGCAAATGTTCTTACCAGCTTACGGCTTAGTTCGTACCTATCCATATGCATTGACTCTACGGTAAAGATTCTGATTATACGATCCAGTTTGGGAAAAGTTCATTTTAATAGGATCATTCTGTGAAGGTAGGGCGACGTTCCGAGGTACCTGGTATTTAGTGACTATGGCATTGTTGCAATATCCCTTGTTAGAACACGCATATTCCAGTTTGTGTGGCTGGGGGAAATGATAGACAGAGGGTGACCCAAAAATTTCACACTTCGACTGACGCCGGAAATTCAAATTCAGTTCCCGTGAATCACCGAGATTCTGCTCCAGACTTACCACATGGTTACACCATATTTTGAACGTCGGTGCGTCAGTCTTCACCGGAATGGCTCAGTTTTAAACAGCGAAATACTACTGGAAACTAAATCTTTCCTAGATGATGAGCAATGCGTTTAATTTTTAAGGGTTTAGAATTGTTTTTCGATCTACGGTGTGCGAATTTAAACCACTAATCTTCATGGTCGGCGCACGACTGAAAAAAGTAGCCCAACCCCCTATCACTACTGCGTCACACATGGAGTCCAAAAAACGAAAACATAGAGTGACAGTTGTCGTGCCAGAATGAGTTTTGCATCCGCAGGATTGTCTTGAATTTGAAAATCAAGTGAATGCAAAAATTGCGCTATACAAATGTACTCGATTCTATCGAAATCAAGTGCTGCAAGAAAAGAAGCCCCTAACAGCAATGTCCTGGCCAGGGCCCTCAAAGGATAAAAATCATGCAATGACAGTTGCCAAATGTTCTCTTGAATTTTCTCAAAGTTCTTGTTTCGATGTCTTTCTTTTCTCGTCTGCCCTGGCCCTACGCCTACGTCGCATGCCAACCATGACACCTGCTTCCTAGGACCTGCTTTGTACATGTAGTTCAAACCTGCCAAGTACCTGACTTAGATCAACCTCACACCAAACGGCGTGTGGAGTATAAACCACTCAACTTACGCAACACAACCAGATAACCACATGGCAGTCTATACAGGGAACTTAGAAACTGCAAATATCTGTAAATCAAGCTGATTAACCATGTACAGGATAATTACATGTCACACACTCGTTTAATTGGGTACTATTCTTCCAGTTTAACATGTGGCTTTCTTAATTGTAACATGTTTACAGCATCCAGATACAACCTTCTGTCACAGCGCCATTCGCACGGCAAATTGTTACCCCTAATTGCATCTGAAGAAAGTGAACTACATGTAGAACTCTCAAATCTATTAGCCGATTTAAAACCGAACGCCGGATAATACCGACTGAAGCACAAACTGAAAGATTCCATACAATATCAGTATTAGCGAATACCAGCTCACCCCATGTGACCTCAGATAAACATGAGTTTCATTCGCCAAGCACAATTTCAAATTTCAGTTACTCACCTCGCCAGGGTTCGAAGATGTGTGACTATTACATGTACCCATGTATGCTGACACAAAGGCAGCATTCAATCAAATACCAGGTGGCCGACCACGACTTAAGTTATTATTTATGACGTTACACAAAATCAAATGAAATTATGTTGTATAAAATATAGTAACATGGAGTTGTTTACAGCTCTCAGTGAAGGCGCCAGTTGGTTGGAAATGATGTCAATTCGACCAATCGCTAAAGATAGAATATGAATTCATGTTCGCGCTCAGAAAAATAAAACCTATCCCCTACGTTCATTTGTATAACCGGTTGTGTATTCTGACTGTTTGACGGAAACTTGCATGACATCATATCAGTTATTCCTCGGGAATAACCCCTCCCACCCACACAGTCCAACTATTGGCCAAGTGGAGAATTATTTTAGCGAATCCAATAAACCGTCAGACATGGAGGACAGGCGGCTGACAAGGACATATACACTGACGACCATGACAAAAAACAATAGACAAAACAATACACTACTCAACAATTACAACGAGTTATGACTTAAGTGGCACTTCCACAACTGCAGATGCGAATAATCGTAAGAAAATAATTGTAGTAAATGTGCAAACGGGTAACTGCCGTTACCGACTATTTTATAAATGAAAATTTCACTGCGTTCACTATCGTCAGATTTCTGTTTTGTCAGTGGTCTTGTGAAGCTTCTGTAGGAAGAACGATGGTATTTGGCTTCGCCAGTGCTACCAGGTCTTTTCCTTGTAATCTGATCAAAAGGTCCACGTCATTTCCTGCCTTGGCAGCATCCAAAAACAACCCACCTACAACCAAGCAAATTAAAAAAAAAAACATTGTCAGAGTTTAAAAATATGGAAAGCATTATAGGCCTGACCTATAAAACGATAGATGTTGACAATTCTTTATTACAATAACCGAATAGAAAGACAGAGAATGACCAAAAGACAGATAGAAAAGACATGCATATACAAGGCCTAGACGGCTGTGCTCAAAAGTGAAAAAGATACCCATGGGCTTGTATGCAAAATGGTCTTGAAAACAAATTTTTGTTTGAAAATTAACGTACAATTTCATATATGCACACAAGTCTTTACAACCAGGCAAGTATTCCAAATTGTACTTTCCCTCAAATAAATGTTGTTATTTGAAGATAGTGTTCCAACAACACTGCACAAAATTGATTTGTAAGCAAACCATCAACAAATTATGTTGAATGAGTAGAAACTCAATAAAAAATGACTGTTCTCAATATATTTGCTACGTACTTCATTATTCTTCGACCATATGTGTGAAGCTGCACCTACATTTGAAATTGAGACACCTATGCACCTCTTAGCAAAACCTGTGAGTAAAAGTAGCTTGAGAATGTAAAGGTGGTGCTCCAGATATAGGTGCATTCTGTAGTCAATAATTACATTGATGGGCAATCACCTGGGGCCAGGGTGCAATCTCCAAACTCGGACTCAATGCTTAACCATCTACACTGCACAATTCATTAAGTGAATTTACTCGAATTGTGGCATGCAAGTGGTCAATTTTCGAGCTGAGCTTCGAGTATGGAAATTACCTCTCCCCCCACCCCTGGACATTACAAAAAGTATAACTTTGATGGACATCTTACACCATGCCCAGATTTACGGCTACTGAGAAAAAAAAACAGTGTACACAGAAGAAAATGTTCATCATTGGATTATGTGTCCTATCTGCATCACACGGGCCTATTATTCAATGAATTACCTGGGTGCTCGATTCAAACACAAGCAGGCAAGACACCGAGTCCAAAGGACTCAGTATTTTTTACCAGTTGTGCATATGAGGGCTTTCCAGTCAGTTCCTACCTAAGCCAACTCGCACCTAAATTAAACTCGTACCCATGCTAAAACATAACTAATACATTTTCATTTTCACTCATTAAAAAGGTGAATATCGAACCGTTTTGCATAAAAACGGTATGATTGATTGATTTTAAATTTAATCACTGCTTTGCCAAATTAAATAGTTTTGAAATACATTTGAAATTTGACTTGGGTACGAGTTGACTTGGGTTTGAAGTGACCTGTTTCCCATTGAGGCACTGACTACACTGTCACTTACTCAGTGACTTGCGTCAATTTATTATACTCTCAGAAAAAATGTTACATTCACCATCATCTTGGTCGTAATCAGGGGGTTCTGTTCTCGGCATACTTCGTAGTTTCGCAATCTTTCCTCTTTGCTCTGTCAATCTTTGTAACGTCAGTAAGCTTACAGTGTATAATATAACACTATTTGTACTGCCTGGAGCCCACGCCAATCCCGTGAAGTTACTTGATGCAAATGCCAACTGGTGACACACTTTGTGCTCATTTATGTCTTCATCTCCAGGGGAAAGTCATTCTTACACACAGCCAATGGTTTTTGCCAGCGAAACTCAACAGATCAGATGACTCTTAAGGGGGCCGCCATGTTAGATTAGGTCTGCAGTTACTTTATTTCTGAGCTTGTGATTGCCTTAAGACGACATCTTGTGTTACTCTTTTATTGGATTTAGCACTACCTCTTGTTCAATAATGTAACATTTGGACTCACAAAAACTGTTTTTCTACAAAAGTTGTGCAACTTAAAACGTTGAAACTTTTCAGATATCAATTGCTTAATGGTATATCTATTCATACAAGAAAAATCAAGTTGCCCTCCTTACATGATCACAGGATGAAACTACTGGAGCTACGGCCCATGGCCTATTTCGTGCGTCTTTCGCAGTTGTGCCTGTCCTCTCCAACCGCAGTTTGAACTCCACATTGAACGATAAGGTTTGCACGGGGTTGCATTGCAAGATACAAAATTGGCTTTATAAAATTACAAATTTCGTTTATGGAAACTTGCCTCATATTCTTTATAACCAGAAGAAAAAACAAACAAAATTTTGCGGGGTGTTGAATAAGCATCACTCAACAAATTGACTTGCGAGTATGCAAGTGTTGAGTATTATTCATTTTAAGTTCTTAATTACTTAAGTGATCGATGGCGCACCATTAAATCTCCTGACAAATGAAGTTTCTGCTTGTTGAAGAGTGTAAATACTGAAAGATTGATTTAACCCAAGGGACTGTGGATTTTACGCGAGCTGAGATGGCCTATCCCTCTCAAGAACAAAAATTTGATGTGTCACGGTATACCGGAAACAGTCATCACCATCCCCTGAAGGGCTTGTTTGAATAAGCATATCGTGATATCAACATATAGAAAACATGTCCATTGATTAAACGCCGGGAAAACGCACCAGTATTAAAATCCTTTGGGAATCGTTGAGTGAACCGACAGATTTTGTGTCAAGTATACTTACTGTGCTTATCTCAATATTTATCGCAATCTGATTGGACTAATGAATTATTGAACTTAAAATGTACGACTCATGTGACATTTAAAGAAACGCAGTATTTTTGCGCGTTAATGTGCCGAGAGCATTAAACACGGTAAGAATGTCATTTCGACACGCTGCAAGGAGGTTGACTCACATCGTATCAGCCACAAAAGTAGAAGATTCACCCTTACCTGCGAAAAAACAGACCTCTTGTGATTCTTCACTGCAGTGTATACAGCTGAATGAGAAGGTGATGGGGGACTTGTACGAGGTAATTATTGCGGGCCACCAAGCCGTGTAATCCTTATAGCGGAGAATGTTTTCATGAGAATAACGCAACAATATCCGTAGATGTTTGAAATGGGTCGTTTCTGTAAAATTATTTATTGTGCATTCAACAGAAGACGCGACTGAACAGTGTTTGTTTTCCACGTACAGTGTAGGTTTACTCTCTTGGTCCCTTAGTTTTGTTTCGTATTGTACAAAGCCCGGAGGCCTAGTTTACATGTACGTGGGACATTTGAAAAAACAATACAGAATCTATTTGTTTATTCAATATTTGAGGATAACGGTTATATGTAAATTAAATGTGGCAGTTTGCTAGAAAAGAGCGGTACTAAAGGCGACCAGCGTGATATATAGGTAATACTTACCGCCTACTTAGATGTTATAAAAACAATGTTGGAGCGGAATCGAACCTGCAACTCCCGCGGTCGCAATCAATGTTAGAAATCGCAAATCGGTGGACTGTACGACAAAGTTATAATTATTCCGTCGCTTTGCCGATTTTATAATCCCAGGATGTCGGCAGATCGTTAACCAGGCAATGTTTCTTGGAATACATGTACGTCAGCAAATGCCGGGGGACGTCAGTCCGTCTGTGGGTCGACATTAACGGTCATCGCTCAACGTTTAGCCGATGACCTGCAGATTCATCGACGTCAGAATAGCATCATCTTTACACCTCTTTAATGCGATCGAAGCTCCCGACCCGACAAAAAATCGCAAGAAATAAATCGCTTTTTGTCGGTGAACAGTCTTGAAGTTTTAAACGTACGCACGCCGGTATTTTGTTGCGTTAACGGACCCTAGAGCACATCAAAAAAGTGTCACAACGCGTGCACCATGTTCAATAAAAATAAATGTCTGTAGTTACTTTCTGTCTGACATAACCGGTGCATTGTCAGATCGTGTGCGTGCGCTGTTGGCGGAGCTGAGCACCACTTGATATGTGGTAGAGCATTTTAAAAGTTAAAGCTCGTACTAGTTGGTACCCGGGCAAAGCTACGGCTACCAAAGACGGGTAAAAGTTGCAATTCTACCCGTTTAAATGGGTAAGAAACAAATAACACGAGTTACGAGTTTTTCAAATCGGTCTCAAAACTTTCTTTACATTGATAGAAGGGGCTTTCTTCTGCAAAGAAGAACTAACATCAACCCAACAGGTCTAAAAGCGCATCGGAAAACCTTCAATTTTATCGAGTACGGCCAATCCTAAATCCGAAAATGGCGCAGATTTCAAAATAAGATGAAAAATTGATATCAACTAACAAGATTGTTTTGCAGTTTTGGTTATGATACGCCGTAAAATGTAACAATTCGACATTGTTGCGTTTATGTTGCTAAACCTCTCCTAAAATGTATTGAGTTGTTGCATTTTATGTAATTGTTACATTTTACCGCGAATACGCATGTGAGAAAAGTACCATAGTTGCATACTACAAAACCAACGTCATATCACAAAGTGCAGAAAAGGACCAAAATCACGAATAAGTGCTGTCTCACATGGCTGGGATACTCGAGTATTTGAGAACGAGGGGTGCCACCCGAAAATGTGCTTACCTACCCATTTAAATAGTGGGCTTGGATAAAAAAATACCAATTAAGAGATTTTTTGTGTTAAAATTCACATTTTCCTATAACTTCTTTCTATTACACAGGCCAAAATAAAGAAATTATAAATCGGAAGTGACGGCAGAAATCAACACTTCATTGAAGGCGTCAGTACCGTGTCTTGTTTTGTTTTCATAACGCCTTATTGATAACTTAATGTGCTCCTTCCAATCATTATTTAGATTCCACTTGACAGTGACGTTTATTTCACCGATTTGATGTGTGGAAAAGCGAACAAGGGACACCTGTTTTCCTCTTGACATAAATCACAATTACATGTACCTCTGATATGGCTAAATACAGTTTCTCGTGTCCTCACTGGAAAGAGCCGTGAACGGTTTTATTGGTAGCTGTCGTAAGCTGCTCGCATCTTAGATTGTCTTTGGGAGCTTTGACTTTTTAGTGAAATGGATATTTTCTAACTATCATACAAATATACCGTAACAGCGATCTGTATGTACATGTATTGCATCCGACTGTTTTAAGAAACGGCAGCCCACGGTTTATGACTCAGTTAGCCTTCATGTAATAACCCAGTGACAACATGAATTAACCTGATGTACTATTTGTGCCTCTTCTACTATCTTGTGATGGTCAAACAAGGCGGCTTTACGCAGCGGTTTCGCACATGGTGCGGTTGAAGTTGACACATAGTCTTGGTCAACTCCCTCTCANGCACCACTTGATATGTGGTAGAGCATTTTAAAAGTTAAAGCTCGTACTAGTTGGTACCCGGGCAAAGCTACTGTACGGCTACCACAGACGGGTAAAAGTTGCAATTCGACCTGTTTAAATGGGTAAGAAACAAATAACACGAGTTACGAATTTTTCAAATCGGTCTCAAAACTTTCTTTACATTGATAGAAGGGGCTTTCTTCTGCAAAGAAGAACTAACATCAACACATCAGGTCTAAAAGCGCATCGGAAAACCTTCAATTTTATCGACTACGGCCAATCCTAATTCCGAAAAAATCGCAGACTTCAAAATAAGATGAAAAATTGATATCAAGATTGTTTTGCAGTTTTGGTTATGATACGCCGTAAAATGTAACAATTCGACATTGTTGCGTTTACGTTGCTAAACCTCCCCTAAAATGTATTGAGTTGTTGCAGTTTATGTAATTGTTACATTTTACCACGAATACGCATGTGAGAAAAGTACCATAGTTGCATATTATAAAACCAACGTCATATCACAAAGTGCAGAAAATGACCAAAATCACGAATAAGTGCTGTCTCACATGGCTGGGATACTCGAGTATTTGAGAACGAGGGGTGCCACCCGAAAATGTGCTTACCTACCCATTTAAAGAGTGGGCTTGGATAAAAAAATACCAATTAAGATATTTTTTTGTGTTAAAATTCACATTTTCCTATAAGTTCTTTCTATTACACAGGCCAAAGAAATTATAAATCGGAAGTGACGGCAGAAATCAACACTTCATTGAAGGCGTCAGTACCGCGTCTTGTTTTGTTTTCATAACGCCTTATTGATAACTTAATGTGCTCCTTCCAATCATTATTTAGTTTCCACTTGACAGTGACGTTTATTTCACCGATTTGATGTGTGGAAAAGCGAACAAGGGACACCTGTTTTCCTCTTGACATAAATCACAATTACCTCTGATATGGCTAAATACAGTTCCTCGTGTCCTCACTGGAAAGAACCGTGAACGGTTTTATTGGTAGCTGTCGTAAGCTGCTCGCATCTTAGATTGTCTTTGGGAGCTTTGACTTTTTAGTGAAATGGATATTTTCTAACTATCATACAAATATACCGTAACAGCGATCTGTATGTACATGTATTGCATCCGACTGTTTTAAGAAACGGCAGCCCACGGTTTATGACTCAGTTAGCCTTCATGTAATAACCAAGTGACAACATAAATTAACCTGATGTACTATTTGTGCCTCTTCTACTATCTTGTGATGGTCAAACAAGGCGGCTTTGCGCAGCGGTTTCGCACATGGTGCGGTTGAAGTTGACACATAGTCTTGGTCAACTCCCTCTCAACCTGAGCGCAAGCTAGATGCACTGGAAGACTTGTCGCCCTGTTGAACGTCAACGTGTGAACCCGGCTCGATGCTGATTCGTATATATATTGCCTGAAATATTGTTGGAATAGACTTTACAGCCGTTTCCTTTTCATTTCTTTAGTGAAATTAAACATTACCTAAATTCATCACTCAGTGATACCCGCAGGCTGACACACCGTAAAATGTAACAATTTCGTAAGATGTAACAATTATTACATTTTACGTTGCTAAACCTCTCCTAAAATGTAAAAAAATAGTTAAATTTTACGTAATTATATCATTTTATGTGATATGCTCAAGCGAGAAATGTATCATCGCTACATTTTACGAAACCTACGTCATGTCACAAAATAAATGTCCAGCATTACGAAAAAGTAGAATCTGACACGGCCAGAAAATGTGGATACTTAACCATTCAGAAAGTGATCTAGGACAAACATTGGCCCATTTAAAGATTAATTTTGTGTAAAAATTTACACTTTTACACATTTCTGTTCTAGAAATTCAGAAAAGGCACCCTTTTAGAATTTGTCAAAATGGCATCATTTTAAATACTATTTCTGTTATGAAATACACCCTTTTGGGCGGCACTTTTTGTATACCTCTTGTATTAGAATGCCCTCCAGGGTAACACGGACTTGACTAACCGTTATTGTTACTCTGCGCGTGTAAGCGCAGAGTACTGTTGTTCCTGGGTTTTCTTCAATTTTATTCTTATTGTTATTACTCTGCGCGTGCAAGCGCAGAGTACTATTGTTCCTGAGTTTTCTTCAATTTTATTCTTATTCTTATTCTTGGTTTTCTTCAATTTTATTCTTCTTATTCTTATTGTTATTTTTATTCTTATTCTTATTCTTCTTCCGACCAACTTTGACGCTTAATAACTCCAAATGATTGCAGGTATGTTCTTCAAATTTAAAATATGATGTTAGGCAGTATATAAATTTCTATTCATTATATGTTCATATTCCATAATGCACCGGAAGAGGTCGTTTGGTGCAAAGGTCATATAATTTTCAAAATGCTACTCCTCCTTCAGTTTTAAAGCTATCTTTTTCAAATCCGGTACACAGGTATAAGTCAACATGCCAATTGAATGACCTACTTTACTTCGCAATAGGACTAACCAATAAAAAAATAGGTCAAAGGTCATTGAGTGCAAACTAAAATTTTAAGCTAGAGACTTCAGAATTTTGTAACTGTTTACTAAGTGCGATCAACTTTGAATTCTAAATTTTCAGGTCATTTGGTGCACCCATGGGGTCATTAGGTGCATTTTTCTTCTGAAAATTTGACCAGTTCATTCATCTTGTATTCTGAATTGCTTAAAGTAAAACATCTGTGATTATCAGCATTAACCACACTTTTAATCGAGTTAACAATTACTCATAATGCACTGGAAGAGGTCAATTAGTGGAAAGGTCATCAAAAAAATAATATGTAATTTCTCCTACCATTTTAAAGAATTCCTTTTCATATTGGTAAACGGGTTGCTGTCAGTAACTTCCCATAATAATTCCAGTAATACGCACGCGCAGAGTCCGTTATTGTCACGCCGTGACAATAATCTTTCTAGTTACTGTTGTCATTGTTATTTTTGCTTTTGTTGTTGTTGTTAATATTGTTGAATTTATTTGATGAGGACTTGGTGCAATATACACAATTCATGATTACCAAAGTGCTAATGCATCATGGTCCACAAAGATTTTAAAATCATCTCATGCATGGTTCAATGTTTTCACCAGGCTTCCCAAAATCGACAGCGAGTGCTGTTACAAACGTCTTTATAGCTGTGGATGTAGAGTAGGCCTACGAGGAGGTTAAGATTTTAAATCTTGTTTAAATTTGTGCCAACTTTAAAATTGGTTATTTCTCTACTATCGGCAATCACAGTATTGTTTGTGATATACCTAATAAGAATGAAACGGTTGATTTTTCTATTATATTGGCTTTCAAAATTGAATTCGTCGTGAAAACAAATTGCTGTGGACGTTGTGGAGAATACGGCTCCAGTAATGTGGGGATAAGTCTTGGTAGTATAGTTGGGTTACCCTGTTCTTGGTTGAACGGTAGATAGTTGGCTAGGAAGGTAGCAACAGCAAGTCGATGGAGAGCAGCATAAAATCAACAGGGGGCTGCCACATTGAAGAAAACGTCTTCTACAACCGAGGAAGTGACCTTTTTCCAATTCCCATCATTATGTTCCCAAATACAAACAAACCAATTTCTTTGAGCTTACATGTAAAGCCTCGACACTAACCCCAAATCTAATCTACTCCTAGAATTTAGTTTTTGGCACTCCAACTTGGCTGCGGCTGCAGCCTAGTCGCAACTAAATTATTCAGAGCCATCACAACTACAACACCAATGTCACTCTCAGTCAAGTTCTGTCCAGACCGAAAAAAGCGATAAGAGAGGTGAAAGGACATACTAACTCGTGGCACAATTGATCCCTTTGCGGACAGCTCATTTGTTTTGGTGAAAACGCAAACAAAATGGTAGCACGCAGACCTGCGCAAAAACGCCGACACGCATCCCGACGCCAAGTTTAGAGCGACATCAGTGTGACTCGGGAACATCCTACGTTTGAGACTTACCAGACAGACTGCGGGCGCGTAACCTCCATGCCAGGACACAGGGTTGGAAAAAACTATTTTGAGAACATTTGAAACTGCAAAAATAACACAGGTGCAGTTTCGTGTCGACTGTCGAAGCAATCTTACCATGGGACAAAGATCAATAGGGCTACACGGAGTTTCGGCACGATCGCCACGACTGCTTCGGTGCCTCGATACGCCACGCAATGATACAAGTTCGTAAAATGTAACAACTGTTACATTTTAAGTCATTGTGACATTTTACGTTGCTAGGTCTCCCCTAAAATGTAACAAGTTCTTACGTTTTACATAATTGTTACAATTTACGCCGAATGCACACGTGAGAAATGTACCACTGTTACAGTACAGTTTACGAAAGTGACGTCATATTTCATGAGTTTGCATGGTATTTGCCACACGGAGAAAAGCAGTTCACTCACTTAAAGCCTTGTTTCTCGGACTTTTTAAATGAAGTTCTATCAAATGCGCCAGCTCGAATTTATAGGTGTGTCCTTATGTGTTTTCCAATGTTTTTAACATGAGTAGTTTCTTGGCATAGTTAAAAAATTGTACCCCGTACAGTTTCAACTCCAGACGAAAGGAGTTTTCAGGATCAGGTAACAAGTTTTTGTTCTTGCAATCTTTTGTTGGCACTCACAGGTCATAAACCAATTGTGTATCCGGTATTACAGAAACACACTTCCCTTGGTAAGCACAACAGAAAAAAGGACATCGTATTTTGGCTAATGTTTACCGTATTTCTTCAGATACAAACGACAATAGACCCAATTCACGCGGCGGACATTAAAATCCAAAGCGAGGCTCACTGCGATAAACAAAGCGGAAATTTACATTGCGTGAGTTAAATGGCCGGTCTTTGGAGTCCAACCTGAATATTAAATCTTAAAGAAATGTGTTAATAGTTAACCACAGAGACGTAGAAAAATACAGTTAAAGAACAAGTCAATGCACCAAAGAGATGTCTGACGAAAGGATATAAGTTTTTTACGGGAAAGTAGGTTCGAAACATAAAAAGTAAACATGACCAAATTGCGGCTATCGTAGTGTTACGGATTAGGTATCATGCTGAATGCAGGGTTACCTTTCTTCTAATAAATTCTTGATGAAAATGCTTTCTACACGAACAGGGTCATCTGGTCGTATGGTTGACGAGTGGAAGATATATTCGACAGTGGTGGCTCAAAGCATTTTGCTGTCATGTGCAATTAGTTACATCTGGTTTAATTTGCTGATCAAGAGTAGGCCTATTAGCTTCAAGCATAGCCTAGGTAGGCACTACCGGGACTAACAGTTGATTTGTCATTGATCTGAAATAATACTTGATGTTATTAAATATATATTTTGATTACGATAAAAAACCAGCCTCGCAATTGAAAATAAAAATTATATGACCATCATTTCTGCTTTCTCGGTTTTAACAATTACGTCTATTTCATGTGAACATATATTTTTTAAATATCAGTCTCGACCAAGTTGAATTTTAAAATTAAAACACCTAATTCTTTGTCCAAAGCATAATAATTTTTTAGTTTTCATAAGTGATCTATTGCTCAAAAAGTATTTATAAGAAGTGTACAGGTGAGACATTTCACCATTTTAAATGGGATATTGTGATTTCTAATACAAAAATACATCTGAACTTGACAATTTGACCGCCATTTTGTTTATGCTAATTAGATGGTCAAAAACGCAAAATTCGACTTGAGAACAGGGTTAGTTGAATTCGCCATGCCTTGATTGTGTGAGAAAGTCTTGTTCCCAACTTTTACTAAAAAATGCTTCTAGAACCTTATACAGGGCTCTTTTCAGGAAATGCCTCTAGGCTATAACCTCGTTTTAGAGCTCAATTTCAGTTAACAGGACAGAACACAGTGGCGGACTTAGAGGGGAGCCAAGGGGGCCATGCCCCCCTAAAATTCTCCCAGATTCCATTTGGCAGTTCAGGAGTATGAATATCTGACGGGCAAAATCCTGGCTAATACTCTGCCTTGGCCCCCTCCCCTAACTCAAAGTCCTGGATCTCCCTAGTTATCATGTTTCTTCAGAGGCCTCGTTCATATCCGAGAGGAAAGTTGCCTGTGCGGCCTTCTGAGAGGGAAACGAATGACGGGTCAGTGAAAAATCTACTGACCGCCCGATCACCATCAATAGCACTCCGCCCTGTTGCAAGCTCTCATAGCTCTGTCTCAGTGCTTGATCTAGGAGACCACTGATGAGAGTGGCTGAGAAGCGGGCAAAGCGCGATTGTATGTACGCAGGCGGCCTGAAAGTTGCGGCGCCGAGGATGTATACATTCGACTCAGGACATCTGTCGTTGGACTCAAAAAAAACAAGTAAAAACGGAACGTGTTTTCTCCCCTCGTCCGCTACCGCGGTCCTAGCTCGAACTCAGTATTTTCTGTTTTGTAGCACACGCTGTCCATTATGGGAAGCCCAGCAAAACATTGAACCATAAATGAGATTAGTTTTAAATAGTTTAGGACCATGATGTATTAGCACTTTTTTAAAGCAAGTATTGTGTATATTGCAGTGTGTCCTCGTTAAATAAATTCAAAAATATAAATGATGGTAATAATAATAATGATAACGATACCGATAACGAGTAATAGTAGTGAAGTAGTAATAGAAGTAACACAGTAATAGTACTAATGGCACAAACACCACTCATAGTAGTAATCGTAATGTAATAGTAATAAAATTTATAATGGGTAGCCAGATTCATGACATGTCATCCCGCATGGCATTCCTCTAGAAGATGTATACGAAAAGTGTAGCGTAATAGGGTGTTTTTTCCACAGCAAAAATCGTTTTCAAAATGGTTCCATTGTCGACAAAAAACTATCTAAAAGGGTGCCTTTTTTGAATTTCTGGAACAGAACTGTGCTAAAATGGGAATGTTTACACAAAACAAATCAAAGCCAACTCTATAAACCGGTAGGTATCTGCGTTTTTCTTGATTTTGATCATTCTCTTTCTACTATGACGTTGGTTTCTTAAAATATAACGATGGTACATTTCTCCAGGCCCGTAGCCAGTGGGGGTTCGAGAGCCGGGTTCGAACGAACAACCCCCCGCGGAAAAGGTCCAGCCCCAGCCTATCCGTTAAAGATATGATACAGATGGACAACAACAAAATTGATGCACCTACTGGTACTACTAAATACAATTGTTAACTAAGTTAGTAATCATTTTGAATTTGCTTCTGATTCAAAGCGCTTCACGTTATCATCGAGCCGTGCGCTACCCGGCCCACTTCGCCCGAGTGGTATTTGCGTAGATGATATGATCGTGCAGACGGTTAGAGGAGGCTTTATGTTACTCATCGGCAATGAACACGCGTGGTGGTTACACCGTAGGGAAACAAGGGAGTCTAGAAGTAAATGTCTATACCTAGGTAAGCTATATAGCAGCGAAATAGCTCCCAAAAAGTTACATTGCGTTGTGAATGACTAAGATCGACCATGAAGTAAAACAGCAGAAAATAGCTTTGTTATCTGATATAGCTTGCTAGCATAGTACGCTGGGCAGGCGTTTCCAAGATTGGAATTGAAAGTGTTCATAAAATACAGGTATGTTCTTCGTCATATAGTGTCCAATTCGAGAGAGAGCAGATTGCTGGATTGACAGGCATTCGTGTACGTGCGTTTCCGTCCTTTTAAATTCAGTAGAAGCCGACGGTAAGTCATAGACAGCCCTCCGTCGTTGCTCAAAAACCTGAACTATAACCGTGTTTGCTTGCTATTAGAAAACACCGAAGAACTCGTTCACATTTTTGGGGGAAAGTAGGTCTAAACCCAACAAAAACTCTGGTCAATGGAGACTTCTCTTGTCACTAGTGTCAATGGTGCACAGCCTCACACACTTCATGCGAGCAACCTGATGGAAAAGATTTGAAGCAGTGGCGGGGCTGTAGAGGGGTGTTAAGGGGGTTCAAACGGTCCCCTCGGGACAGGAACAAAAATAAAAATTAAAAAATGTCACCAGGAAAACAAATCAGCTATTAAAAACCAAACAAAATCTTACACAAGAGGGGGAGCCCCCTCCCGACCTTCCCTACGCTCGGCGCTGCGCGCCTCGGATTCGGGCGAATCCTACCCCCACCCCTTACTGAAAACGTAGATCTGACACTACCAAGGTTAGATGCCACAATTCCGAATGTGCGCTACTCCGAAGGTCCACTACTCCGAAGGTTTGCCACCTTCGAAAGTTCACTATTTCGAATGTCCACAATTCCAGAACCAGAACTTCAACATTTATTTTTTTACTCGTGTCTCTCTTAACAGTAGTCCAAGCCTCAAACCACTGAGCCAAACAGTTCATTACTCTGATTGTCTGCTAATGAGTCGTAGCAAACGTGAATAAATTACGGTATTTGTGTCCATCTAGTAACTATTTAAAAGGGTGTGCAAAAAGTTGACTAGTTCTTAATACATTGATTTCATTGTTGAGATCGGTTCCAATCACTGCCGATCGTGATAATTGAATCAAATTAACGACTCATTCTCAATTAGGGGCTCTGTGGCGTGGGTACGGACTGCGGCGACAAACGGTTTTAAATTTAAGGGACTCACTGACTCTGTGAAGACTGGCAGAGACTGGGTAGCCTGCTAACTACATTTGATTTCCACCCGCCTGTGCGTCGTTCCGGTGGCTGAGGTGCAAGCCCAGCGGCCCTAAACTTTTCAGTCGCGCTGTGAAATGATGCGATCTTGACATGGATTCGATGAATGTATCGTGGTTGATAAGTCATCAATATTCCCACTCCAAATTGTTTAAAATGCAATAACGTTAACACGGAAAAATATAACTAGATAAACAATTTCGTTAAGTTAATCTCCGACAAAATACTTCTGACCGAGAAGGTGTAATCACTCATTTAAGCACACCTGATTTGAAAATTTGGCAAGAAGTAACGAATAGAACGTTTTGGACCACATTACATCCGAAATGAGTCCCATTATTGCGAGCAACAGTCACGGCCTCGCTGGTTCCCTGCGTAACGCGGGGGGGTAGCCAGCAAGCCTGGTGTGATCACTTAATTCTCCTCGGGATTTTGTTTACACCGGCGTTTCTGATTGACTGGTCGATTTCTCAACAAGCATCACTTTACCCAACCAAACTGACATGGCTGATGGAGGAAGTGTGGTCTGTTGTACTGACAAATCGGGTGCTTAAGATTCATGTTCAAGAAATGTGAATCCCAGAAAATCATGTGGTTGCGTCTTTCGGATTGCATCTTCCTGATGTCGCTGGCTTTTGTTTATGTTAGACCTGGTGTCCTGTACAGTATTTATACATGTACATGTACAGTATGAATAACACACTAGTTAAATCGACCAGATGACGGCGTGTTTATTGTTCATGTATATACTAGCTTCTGTGAGCACGCGACTATTAAAACTTAGGCCTACTGCAGAAACAAAATAGTTGCTGCTACGCCACTTGCATGGACAAGGCTAAAAATTGTCCATAGTCCGCCATTTTCTCACTTTGTTGTAAAGCTAACCAGTGACTGTGGAGGTTACATCAACCAGTGATAATGCGCGTGCTACTGCCTGCTACATGTACCTGCGTTCTGGCTACCACCTAGCGGCACGCGGGGAACCGGCGAGCCGTCGCGGCATCCTCATCTCTGGTATTACTAATTTCGTCTCATCTCAAAAACATAGAACTGAGATTCATCGTTGTGTATACAAATTTCCCTTCCCTCTGATTAAGCTGCGTCAACTGACGGCCTTAATGAAAACAGTGTCGTTTGCAAAGTATCAAAGGTACACCGTTTAAGAAATTCGAACCACCTCCTGCGCAATGGTGGCTACGGGCCTGTTCTCGCATGTGGATTCGAGCTAAAATGTAACAACTACGTAAAAGGTAACAACTTGGTACATTTTAGGAGAGACTTAACCCCGTAACATGTAACAATGACGTGAAATGTAACAGTTGTTATAATATTTTATGAAATTGTTACATTTTAAGGCATATCAGAGTCTTATTACACAACTTTTATTATTATTATATGGATAGTAATTGCTTTAAATTGGGCAAATCTTTGGCAAAAAACGGGGAATATTAGCAGTTTTCGATACAATCACAAAAGGTACTGATTTGGCTGATTTATGATAAACCTCTGACCAAAGCTACATTGTAATATCTTTAAGAAATATATCTCGTTCCCTGACAACATTGCCAGCACAAACGCGATTTTCGGCAGCAAAACCGATAATGTCCTTTTAAAGGTAATTACATTTCGAAACAAAATTTGGAAAATTCACATATGTGGAAGTACCGAAGATTTGTTTACAGAAAAGGTGATGAGAATATAAACGTCCATTCGACGGTACTGGACTGCAATCTGCAGCTATTGTTAGCACACACATAGCGCGATCCTGTGATCGTTATCGACTTCAAAATTCAGTGTGGTTTAATATGCTGTCGATTTTTGCTTGATAAATAAATTGAAAAATCGTGATCTCGGTAACGACGGTATGCAATTATAGGTGCCTGAATTGAAGCACCACTTTGCAGTTTACGGAGGACTATTTTAATAATGTTAAAAGATAAACGGTTGCACAACTTACAGCTACAACATTAGGGCGTGCACGTCGACACTTACTGAAATGGTAAGTTAAAGCCGGTAAAGTGAAGACGACAAACGACGGCAAAAATGTGAGACAGACAAGAGCTATTCGTTGCTTGTGTGTGTAGAACTGAATCCGTTTGCTTCCGGAACACTTCGGGAATTTTCGTAGCCTTGCAATTACTCTTTGTTTTTCCCTTACTTTTTGAGCCAAATACCACAAGTCGCAGACCGTAGTTTAGACTTTACTCATAAAAGAAGAATTTGCGACGAGAATGTCCCTGTCCTGTCACTAGTGCTCTTTACCACGCGTAGCATTTGGAATACCTCGGATATCTTCATATTCTCAAATTTCCCCTCGTAGGTGTAAGTTATCCGCGCATGTGCGAACTTCAGTCAAACTGTAAGTCGTGTTATTTTCAAACTAGAGAATAGTTGACTGGATAACGCAAGTTCGCCCATAGGCAGAAGACGTGCTCAACGCTTAGCCTTAACGCCAACTTATTAAATAGAACTTAGCGCAAATCCCAGGTCACCAAATGAAAACTAAAGTTAAGGCCTTTCCCTAGTTTGACTCGAGGCCCGTTCGCGCAATTAAAACCTTTTAGTGATAATCAAGTTAATTGCGCACTGCAAATTCAGTTAACATCGCGAGTGGATGTTGAAACAAGTGAACATAGTTAAGGCACATATAGGTTGTATTGACCAAAAACAAGTTTGCACCGAATAAGTAAGCGATAACCGTCAGATTTCGAAGTCTCGCTATTTTTTCTGCTTTTTCTAGGTTTCGGCTAATCGGGTTAATTTGAAATTAGGAACACGAGTTCTCAAAAACGGCTCAATGAATTTCACTGAAACTTTCCAATTTTGATATTTATTCATCAATCTCAACAACGCTATTAGGATTTTCATTTTATATTCCCAGTTTTTGTGTATCGTAACATAGACGAATATGACTCTGCTATTTTACAACAAAATACCGTACGTTTTTACGAGTTAACTTGGCAGGGAAACAAAACTAAACGAGTAAACTAGAAATCCTAGCAACGTTTCCGAGGTACAAACTGCGTAGGTTTATTCTAAAAAGGGTTTCATTTGATATCGACCAAGGGGTCATTTTGCCATGAATGTACCTTTAAAAAAGGGTTAACGTAATAACTAAATGTGGCACAAAAATATAAATATAAAGTATATTCTTTATGATCTACGATCTTTCTTCGCTCATAGTTGGCCTAGTCTGTTTTCTCACAGCCGAAATCTAATGAGTGCAACGAAGTAATGGTGGTTAGCTCTCTTTTAAAAGCTACTAGCAGAAATATTACACAAGACTGCAAACGCGCCTGCGTAAAAGCAAAGTATTCAGTTGGCAATTTTACTGTTCGTATCCGTGACTGTAAATGTCTCTTGTGTGCCGCCTTGTCAGTGTTGTCGTGAGTGTGTCCAAGGGATGTGATTATCATCATGATCAACAATACACAATATTGATTGTTGCTGCTACAGTAGTTAAAATGTTATAAAAATTATGTTATACGTCGTGTTGACATTTGTGAGCTGGCGTCAACCCAGTTAAGGGGGTATCAAGAACAAACTCCGCTGTTTTTTTGTGATTTTATCATAAATTCCCAGTTTTCGTCTATGTCTATCAGATTCGCTGACATCAGGCCGGACTTTTGACTCTGCTTTTTAAAAGCGCATGGGATTCGGGTCTGCGGCATAGCTTTTGACTGCTACTGCAGACGAAGTTGGCTTAAGAGCGCTTACTGCTCATGGCTGTATAGTTAATTTTCTTAATTTGACTATGTATTTGAAAACATTACCTCATTTGATACCTGTTATGCAGACGTAAGCATTGGAAACACGCAACATACCCGTTTGTCGAAGTGTTGCACAAACAGTACAGGGAGTTTTAAGATTAGTGTTACATATACATCTGAAAGCAATACAAGAACTTATTCATTTCAAACTTAGCTTAGCTTGATAAGAACGCAAACAACAAGATGGTGCAACCTATCACAGATCTCATCTCAAACCGTTTCATGCTGTTCATAAAAGTAGCACTACTACACAAGAATACGTGCCCTCCTTCCATGCCAAGTATTTCATAATAGAGAGCAGCACTCAAGATAATTATTTGCAAACACGGCGATAGAATTGCTTGGACACTGCACTAATCACGTAACTAAGATGAACTTCGGGCCCTTGAATTACTGGATGAGGTTTAATAGACCTAATTAAAACCAAAGTCAACGCATTATTGCCCTGAAGAGGTCTAGTGACTGTTAGCTGTGAAGTGATTAGGGACGTTAGACCTCTTCGGAGATTCCTGGTGACAATTTTCGGACGACGAAGCTGCCGCTCACTTGCCGGGCGGTAAAATGTTGTCCCGATTCCGAAGTAGGCAATAGTATATTTTTCTCTTTTGCATGCCTTATATATAAAATCGGAAAAAAATGTTTTATAGCAGACAGTATACTCACCAAAAAGATGTCGGTTTGAACGGGATAAACTATTTCCCCATCTTTTCACGCCTCACTGAAAAAGTTATATTTATACACGGCTCACTGATTGTTTTGAAACGTCTTCAAATCACAGATCACTTGATTTAAAACACGTAGCAACTTGGGTGGTGCTCAAGCCATATACAGTCAGACTCAGGAGCCATCACAACCGTCGGGAACAAAGTTGGAGCTAATTCGAGATTTAAAGCCAGCAGATTCGTTCATACATTATAAAGACTCATTTATGCTCCCGAGATTGTACTTCGTGCTTTCTGGTATAAGTGTGACATCGCATGGACGAAACGTGGAAAATGGTGTTTAGTCTTCTGCCGCGTCCGATCGAAACGCAACTTAGAAGTTTCCATTAGTCTCGCTATTGCGAGTAAAAGGTCATCAAATGCTAGCTGATCTACGTGTTGTGATTAAACAGTAACAGAAGAAGTCAGTCAAAAGATGGAAACAATTCCATGTTAACGTCTCTACATTCCAGCAAGCTCCAGTCCTGACCGGAGACACCAACTGTAACAAGTGCATGCGCTGCACGCACTAAAAATGTCCCCACACACAAATACAAAACCTCATTCCTGGGGATCAGATTCCATGGCCGCACCCAGACTGAACGTTGGAGCCACATGGAAGCCGGTCCGCGGGACTAAAGTTTGATCTTCGGGCGAGGGACATTTCTCGGTGGAGAAATTAGGGCTGATGGTCATCTAAGGATTTGTAAAGCGGGTTCGGTGTTTCTTGGCTTGGGACTGGATTTTATTAGATCGTGGCTGAAAATCAGAGGCCAGGTCACAAAACTGATTCCACGCGAACTTTCAAAATTTATAACTGGAATTGTCACTGTGATCAGTGAACTTGTCGGTCTGAGTTTTACTGATGCTAGTGAAGCAAGTATGACCACGTGCTTCTCTTGCAAAGCATTTGTCTCTCATCCAGCCTCTACGCAGAAGAGAGTGGATGTGAGACAAGTAAAGCTTGGTGTTATCTCAGTCGCGACGTCTTGCGGGACTTATGGTTTTCCACGAGTGTATTGCGTGTGTGGAACGGATACACCTGTACCTATACCCAGGGTCTGGGTTCCGAGCTCAGACTCGCCTCGCACTCGGAGTCGCAATTTTGCAACTTTTTAACGACAAATTACTTGTGAAGGAAACGTGAACAGAACAAATGATGATTATGTTCTAAGCCATGCATGTTTTGAAACAATTCTGTAGTAACACCTTCCAAATTTCTGTGAAATCCGCCCTTAGCGAAAACCGCAAGCAATATCAACGCACGTTAATACCACTTGTTTTTGACAGGTTTTGTGGCACTGTATGAGTAAAATAAAGAGTACCGTGTAAGTGAGCAAAGATATCTACTGCGTCGTAACTTACGTTTACTCACATCGTCCATGTGAAATCAGCGCAATAGAGTAGTTCATCGCCCACAGTTTGGTCGCTGTCACGCATCAGTATCGTGGGGATTTCCGTTTTAGCGAGAGAGGTATCTCATAGCAGAACCAAAGATTAGAAAGCCCTAAGCTAGATCAAATTAAGTAGTTCATCACTGTGATAACACGCTGGTGGGGCTGACTAATTGGCCACTGCAACAGTATCTAACTTTTGGTAGTTCAGTGACCAGTCGTGACAAAGAAAATTCTCGGATAACTTACAGTTGCTTACAATTCTATCCATATCATTTGATTGTAAGATTTTTCAGTGCAACGGAGCGTCCTGGTAAACTATGTTTCGTCTCGGATGTGCCTAAATTCTCGTCTGATCACCACTTTGTTACGTTTCGGTCAATGTAATGTCTATGCATAAGTATGGACAATGTATTTTCTTATTGGCATAAACGGAGGAATGATTATTGATCTGCCATCGGTTACCATCCACGCGCATGGATACAATTTCCTCCTTGCTATTACAGCTTTGCAGATTATTTGCGCAGATTATTTTGCGCAAACTTGACTGATGATAAAGAGGTAGCACCACTCTCATTGGTTAATGTCTGACTGGTAGTTTTTTTAAGTACTAGCTAATGAAAAGTAAGGTCACATACGAAAATATAGGCGAAAAGGCAGCAAACTGGAATGTTGGAAAAGTCGAAACTATTGGCTTGTATTGGTAATGCCTGAAGTTCGAGTCTCTATGTATTAAACATTGATTAGGAGTACAACTGATATGGTATCGTGTAGTGCAAATTATACATGTACAAGACGTGTTCAATGAATAACATTGCGTGCAGTAGGCCTAGCCGCATGGCAAGATTCGGTCGTTATTTTAGAAGGCGAGTTAAATCACAGGTTTGGTTGAAACTTTCCACGTTTGAATGGGTAACGAAGTTTATATTTTTTACACTGTGCAATCCGCGAGAAAAATCACCCCTGGTCGTGCATAGACTAGCGCTTTTTACATTTAATTTCTACAATGCAGATAAACACAAAGTGTGGCTTTACTGTCCGTAAATCGAATTAATAATGTTACGTCTGGGGGAGAATGACAGATGACACTTCAATCCAAAACCCATCAGGACGTCAGTTTAGTGCTATAATGTGAAAAATATTACACACAGCTTTGAACTACAGTCTTACATTATGCTAAGTGCATCAACGATACCGTATCGTACTCTGGCTGGCAAATATGAGTACAAAGGCTATATTGTACACTGTATGGGCCAACTATCGACAAATCTTGGAAAACTGGGTAGCCGAAATTTGCGTTGTGTCGGTGTTGTCAGTCTACGCATGCTTTTGCCATGCAAAAAGATCTAAGAAACATATTTTCTTGGCGCATTTTCTGATAAAAATGTACTACGAACACGATATCGAAAACAAATTTCGAAAAGTAATGTTTGGAAGGTGCTGAAAATAGGGCAAAAGTGACAATAGCATGGGTGATTGTTAACTTTGATATTCTTGTGGGACAATTTTAATCTACTGCAATATCCAAATGCTCAGTTCATCAATCTATTAGTGTCATCTGCTCGTCTTATTTAAAACCAATTATGTAAACATCGTATTTAGCCACCTACAATGACGGTTTTCTGAACCTTTCACTCGCCTCAAGAGAAAGTCATGTGCCTCTGCTGTTTGCACTTTTTTGTCTTTAACAATAACAGATATTTCAGACGTGCAACTGTCAGAATATAGTCTGACAGTATTGTTAGTTGTATTGTTTTGTTTTGTTAATCTGTTTGATTGGCATGACCCCTGAGTTAAGTACAGTGATGATGTAATTTGTTTACTACAAAATAGTGTGGAACTTTCTAGAAGACTGAGGTCAGAACAGTGATGATGTAATTTGTTTACTACAAAATAGTGTGGAACGTTCTAGAAGACTCTAGCATGACAGTGATTAATGCAGTCTGGAATATTCTAGAGACTACTAGTTCATGTTTGTAGAATGATTGGGTAGGTTCCAGAAAGTTCTGGTATGTGCTTGAACTGATGAAAAGTTCTAGAACAATGCATTAGGCTATAAATACACAAGCACTGGTTTGTGTTAGNTCTGATCACCACTTTGTTACGTTTCGGTCAATGTAATGTCTATGCATAAGTATGGACAATGTATTTTCTTATTGGCATAAACGGAGGAATGATTATTGATCTGCCATCGGTTACCATCCACGCGCATGGATACAATTTCCTCCTTGCTATTACAGCTTTGCAGATTATTTGCGCAGATTATTTTGTGCAAACTTGACTGATGATAAAGAGGTAGCACCACTCTCATTGGTTAATGTCTGATAGTTTTTTTAAGTACTAGCTAATGAAAAGTAAGGTCACATACGGAAATATAGGCGAAAAGGCAGCAAACTGGAATGTTGGAAAAGTCGAAACTATTGGCTTGTATTGGTAATGCCAGAAGTTCGAGTCTCTATGTATTAAACATTGATTAGGAGTACAACTGTTATGGTATCGTGTAGTGCAAATTATACAAGACGTGTTCAATGAATGACACTGCGTGCAGTAGGCCTAGCCGTATGGCAAGATTCGGTCGTTATTTTAGAAGGCGTGTTAAATCACAGGTTTGGTTGAAACTTTCCACGTTTGAATGGGTAACGAAGTTTATATTTTTTACACTGTGCAAGCCGTGAGAAAAATCACCCCTGGTCGTGCATAGACTAGCGGTTTTTACATTTAATTTCTACAATGCAGATGAACACTAAGTGTGGCTTTACTGTCCGTAAATCGAATTAATAATGTTAAGTCTGGGGGAGAATGACAGATGACACTTCAATCCAAAACCCATCAGGAAGTCAGTTTAGTGCAATAATGTGAAAAAATATTACACACAGCTTTGAACTACAGTCTTACATTATGCAAAGTGCATCAACGATACCGTATCGTACTCTGGCTGGCGAATATGAGTACAAAGGCTATATTGTACACTGTATGGGCCAACTATCGACAAATCTTGGAAAACTGGGTAGCCGAAATTTGCGTTGTGTCGGTGTTGTCAGTCTACGCATGCTTTTGCCATGCAAAAAGATCTAGGAAACATATTTTCTTGGCGCATTTTCTGATAAAAATGTACTACGAACACGATATCGAAAACAAATTTCGAAAAGTAATGTTTGGAAGGTGCTGAAAATAGGGCAAAAGTGACAATAGCATGGGTGATTGTTAACTTTGATATTCTTGTGGGACAATTTTAATCTACTGCAATATCCAAATGCTCAGTTCATCAATCTATTAGTGTCATCTGCTCGTCTTATTTAAAACCAATTATGTAAACATCGTATTTAGCCACCTACAATGACGGTTTTCTGAACCTTTCACTCGCCTCAAGAGAAAGTCATGTGCCTCTGCTGTTTGCACTTTTTTGTCTTTAACAATAACAGATATTTCAGACGTGCAACTGTCAGAATATAGTCTGACAGTATTGTTAGTTGTATTGTTTTGTTTTGTTAATCTGTTTGATTGGCATGACCCCTGAGTTAAGTACAGTGATGATGTAATTTGTTTACTACAAAATAGTGTGGAACTTTCTAGAAGACTGAGGTCAGAACAGTGATGATGTAATTTGTTTACTACAAAATAGTGTGGAACGTTCTAGAAGACTCTAGCATGACAGTGATTAATGCAGTCTGGAATATTCTAGAGACTACTAGTTCATGTTTGTAGAATGATTGGGTAGGTTCCAGAAAGTTCTGGTATGTGCTTGAACTGATGAAAAGTTCTAGAACAATGCATTAGGCTATAAATACACAAGCACTGGTTTGTGTTAGTGAGTTGAGTCCAAGAAGATCAAGTCGGGAGATCAAGCTAGTTCAAGAAAGTTTATCAGGAGAACTACAGTTGAGTTGCAGTGAAGAGAATCAGCACTTACAGCGATAGTCAATAGAGAGACAGCTATAGAGACAGCAGGTTATTGAATAGACGAGTGTAGCAGTTGCTGAACGTGTCTCAGAAGTTCAACACAAGTCAAGGCTTCGCAGCACTGGCTGGAGCATAAACAGACATTACGTCGGACGTTTTGTTTGAGTAGGCTTGTGAAAGTACGGTCGGGATTAATAAAGGATTAACTCGAACCAGTCTTCAGTCAATCTTCGCACCGAAAGCTATTAGCACCGGTCTGTAACAACCTGCGCCCAGCCACACACGGGGAAAAACGTGACAGCAACATTTAGCGTTTAACAATTTTCAAGAGTCGTTTCCAACATAGCGACCAAATAGCCTACTAGGGGACAAATCTCGCCCAGCTGGGGAAAATTAATCAAGTGACTAAACACTTGCCCTGAGGATGTCAAATGTGTAGGCTAAATATACTGTATACCTTTAGTGCTTAGGGACAACCTGTTTCGACTTGACGAATATTTTTATCATTTTCACAGGTAGCGCGATCCGGTAACATTTCCGAGTTCGAAAAACTGTACTATGAAGACCCATCACGCCTCAAAATCAAGGACAAGCATGGTCAGACAACCATGCACTACGCTGTTTATAAGTCTAAGACTGCAATCTTGGACTTCATTTTATCACATGGCGGAGGTAAGTTTAACTCTGGTGTCACATGCCTCAGTACTGGTCTATTACTTTGCGAAGCAGGCATTCATATAAAACAAACTGATGCAAGTACGAAACTACTTAATTCTTCTCAAAACCCGCCCATGACATCACTGATTTACATGTACCGTCATGAAGTTTGTCTCTGAAGTTACTTTTTTTAAAATTGGGGATGATTTCGTGGCTACTTAAGAACTGTCGGTTCGTAAATTTACTAAGGCCAGGATTTACAAGCTGCTTTGTCATGGCGTGTCATTTTAGGTTCCAAGCACGATCTCGAATAACGAGCTGCAAGTTATTTGCAAACCCAGAAACCTCTTCTCATCTGAGTAAGGAGCAAGGTGGTATTAGTGGCCACGTGTGTGTTAAGCTTGTCTGAGTAGAAGGCTCCAAACTACTAGAACTCGTGTTTTAGTTGAATTCCTGACGCATGTCTGTCATAGCGACTTATATAAACTTGCATGTGTTGTATGCTGTAGGTTGATTATTGCAGAGGCGGTCCATTAACACGTCTTCGTTATAATTAGCGTGAAATGTGATTACACAAGGCTGGACGTGTACAAAATGGGTAGCCCCAAATCATTCGTGAACTCACATGGCGTCCTGGTTACCTGAACAAATTATCAAGCTAATAGGATTTAATGCATTTCCCTCAGTTACATGGCTTATTGGGCGATGGTCGGCTGATCACGTGGAATGAACCTCTATCCCCTGGGTTTCTATCCCAGCATGTCAAATTACTAAGTAGCGGTGAATACATGCCACACAGAAAAAGGCTTCCAAAGCAAGTCCAATGAGTTTCAGGAAAAAAATGCTCATATCAGCCAACAGTTGAACGATGATATAGATATGATCCGGAGAGTCGGCGTCAAAAGACGCCAAAATCGGTGCACGGTTGGGCAAAGTTCAATCATTTCGTCACCTAGAACTTTATAACAGATTCGGTGGGACATTGAAACTTAGATTTTTGTCCGAGCGTCCGATGAACTTTGGAGTTAAGTTTCTTACTCATCCAAGGACCTGACAGCTACCTTCCGACATCGGGCTATGCGACTGGTTCAGTAAAATTTGCCCATCTTTCTAGGCGACCGTGATAGAACTAAATGGGCGAGATTGACAAAACGTTCCCGATGCTTGGCTAAACCACTGTTACATGTATTTACCCGGTGTGATTATTTTCTTAAGATACAAACAACAAAACAACAGGGAGGCTGTCGCACGGTCGTCTTGAGTCGGGCATATTCGCTGCCCGAATTTATCGCAAGATCACAGTGGTACGAAAAAACATGGTTTTAATGGCAAATCGTACGGTGTTCTTGCAACAGGCGCGTTAGGTTCGTGCGATAGCTTTGTGACATAGAACTGTCTTAAACAATGTGATATTAACGTGACGACGTTTTACGATGGCATTTAGAGGCATGTAAAGACTGTTCTCTCGTTAAACGAGGTACAGTATGTGATGCAGTTTTAGAAACTACAGATGAGACGTAATGTCACTAATCCATGAGGTGTACAAGTTGTTTGGCTTTTCATCTCACATTGCGTTTCCAGAATTGTTTTAATTATTACGTCTGCGAATATCGCCTGTGCAATTATATCCCGGTTCTCTCATTTCCGTGCATTCAACCAATATACTTGTAAAACTGAAAGACGGTCTCCACCTGGGTGTGAAGTAAAACTCGGAAAATAATGCATGGGTTATCTCAGACCTCAAAATATGCATCGTGTACAACCAATAAGTTAAACCAGACAGCGAGCGCAACCTTATCACCATGAGACTTTTATATTACTAATACAGCTGAGTTCTTAATTAGTAGTAATTCTTTTATGTAAATTTGAACAAGTTATTGTTTACCAACTGAAAAAGCTTGGTAAAAATGTGCAATTTAAGCTTAACGTCATTTGGACCCTCCTGACGCTTAGCTGGTGTCACGCGTGGGCTTAATTACATGTATCGCTTACCTCCCACAGATATTGATGTACAGGACAGCAAGGGGAATAGTCCCCTGCATTTGGCCGTGGAGGAAGGACAGCGGGAGGCCATTGAGTATCTCATTCTGCACAACGCCAACACTATGTTGTTGAACAAAGATAATATGACACCGCTCCATCTGGCGGTGGAATTAAACCATCAGGATATACTCAAGGTAATGTCGAACCATGACAGTGATTTTCACCATTAAACGGGCCAAGTTACGGTAACTAATCAACTAGCATTGTTTTCCGAAATTGCTGCATTTTTGGCATCAGTTCTACATGCGCTCTTCCATCCCCTCAGATGCCGTTTGGTAGTCCGTGACTTTAAATGAGGTTTCGTTTGCCATGGCGCCCATTTACGTCCCATAAGAGAACGTACACTTCATGTATACTTACAATACCCAAAACCACTTTCATCTTTTCAAACTTACTAGCAAATTTCTTTGAGGGCCCTCTTGGAAAGCAGTGCTATCACTGAAGAGGCCACCCTCATTTTAAATAGCACAATAAATAAATTTCTAAACTGTTTTACCTGTAAACATTTCTTAATGTCGAATAATGTAGACTATAACAGAAAAATGCCGATATCTGTGTTTTCGGATTCGAAATTATCAATAATTCGGACCTGTGATTGACGCAGCAGCGTGCTCTAAATTGTGAGCCACTTTCCTGAATAAAGGGAACGGTACACTCGAATAATCCCCAACGATTCATATACCAAGAATATGCATTTACTCTTCTGGAGTAACATTGAGATAACAACATGACAAAAATAATCTCAGTTTGAAGTTTCATCGAAAATTAGACACAATTACAACTTAGAAAATACGAAGTCACTGGACTCAATGGGCCGGAGAACTCGCGTGAAGTCTTGGCTAAGGGACTCATATACTTGTAATGAACCTCTGCTCAAAACTTGCAAACGGACATTTGCCTATTAGCCGAATGGCCAAGGTTTTATCAGGGGTCGCTGGTTCGACCTCCGGATTGAGTGATATAGGCAATAACTTTACAAGTAATTCGGAAGCATTGCGTTCGGGACTGTCTTGTCCAATACTCTTGTAGCACTCGCAAATCTGCGTGCCATTTCGTGGCTGGCGCCTTCTTCGGTGGAAAGACAAATAGTGCCACAGCATGATTGGAAGCCGTATTGTTGCATCCACCTCAAACAAAACGGCTCACCATTTCTCAAAATCTCGCACAAAGGCGGAGCACAGAGAACAGAAAAAGTTGGTGCTGCATTTATAGAAATCAGGACCTTTTCGAAGCTATAATTTTATTCATTGAAAACATGTTTTCGCGCTCTTTGTTTAAAGGCACTTCTAACATGTCTTCGATCATAAGATATCAAAAAAATAATTGGGTAGACAATTTTCCTCCCTAACGGTACGCAGGGCGTTCTCATGAACAGGTTTCTTTTCCCATTACCGAATTTCTTGCCTTACAGTCTTTGTTCTTCTCTCAACAACCGTGCTAATTCGATTCTGATGAACTGAATCTCTGGTTAACAAGGCTACATGGCACAGTATGCATCAGTTTGCTAGTTCCATGGCTGCACGACTGTTCACAAAATAAGCCTTTTAATTTTGTCGGTAGGTTGTCATTCGGCGCATTGGTTCCACACGGTTAGCAAGGTTTATGAGTTGTCGCCTCGCTAAAACAACTTGACTTGCAAGTCTGCTCGGGCTGTGTCGTACAACTGGATGAATTCCCCCCCACTAGAGAGCCGCTATTTCCCAATAAGTGGCGAAATTAAATTTTCCTAATAGAAGGAATTGTAATCTTTAGATGACACTAAACTAAGATAGATCGTAGTATAGTACATGGGGTATCATTCCAAACAGTGTCGATGGCACACGTTTCATAGCAGTTCAAAGTGAACCACTTATGGCGTCCGATCCACCCGTCAGAGAAATACCTAAAAAAGTATATAAAACTGCATTTAGTTCACACACATCCATTTCTATCTCTAACTGACTCACGCTCTCCCTGTTTTGGGGAAGTTGGAGACTACGCGCAGGATTTCACAGCGAATCAAATGGCACTTGAGCAGTATAATTATAGAAGTTGACGTCATTTTAATTGACTCCGAGGAAACATGTGCAACAAACACACATCTTAACAAGGTGCCAAAGTCACACCTACTCATATATATATATATGATACTCATCAATCAAATTTGCTTACCTGGGCTTTATGGAATTTTAATGACCACGAGATTAATTAGAAAGGTGGTGGACGTTGTTCTGACAGTTGCCATGAATTACTTTTAATAAACACCATTCAATTGGAAAAAACACAGAGAAATAACTCAAGAAGAAACGTGACACCTTTTCTAAAACTGATGTTTTTGTTATAATTTATTTTGAAACTTGTACATGTATATGGTGTATTTGGTATCTTTAGTTCTAAAGTGTTGATATGTACCTTTATACTTGAAAATGAAAGGTGTGAATAAACTCTTTTTTTAGTTTTTATTGACATTTGAGCAAATCGACGCTAATGCTCCTGGAGAGAATGGCATGGGACCTCTGCATCTGGCTGCCTGCAAAAATTACGTTGAATGTGCTCAGATCTTGGTAAGTGTTAAATGTAGCCGTCAAGCCAAGGAAGTTCTCAGCACCATCTCGAGGGATGGATTAAAACCAGGTTGCAATCTGACAAAGAACGCTGTGGACGGTGTCGCATTCGAGGCATGTTTTTGGCCAGAGATGCCCGTTTCTGACCGTAACCAGTTCTGAGAATAACTGTGGTGGACAGGCCTTTACTTGCTTAAAATCGTTTTAGTAGTTTCAAGAGGCCTGGAACGCGAAAACTTGTAAAAATACCTTGTAAACAGATACGTGGCGAATCTATTTCTTGGGGATGCTAACAGGAGAGTTATTCACTTTGAATATAACAAAACAATTCTAGAAAAAGTCACCAGATTCAAACACAGACACAAACTCTTTAATCCCAATTCAGTTTTCAAATTCTCCCCTAATTGTAAACATGCAAGCATGCGCTAAAAGAATCACCTTGTAAACATTTCCCAAGTGTATAATCGCCATTATTTTGTTTAGGTTAAAGGTCACATTTTCCATATAAAAAATGTGCAACACATAAGTCTCGCCATATCTTATAAGGAGACGTGCTTTGCTTTGTGAGAAAAATCACATATTGACGAGCAGTTGACAGATCGTTTTTGTTTTTGAAATTTGAAGCTCAAGTAAAAATGCTTTGACATCAACAGAAATTCAAAATCTTTACGAGCAAACCATAGAAATACCTGGTGAAGAGTTTGACTTCAGTTTGGGTGACAGTGAAACACTTCAAATAATGCAACTTAGTCTGTCGGATTTAGCGTTCTATGCCACTTTGAGACATATGCGTGTTTGATGGTTATACTAAACATGTGTGCCTATTTGATTATTATGCGTAGCAAAATACCAAACATCTGATGTACAATTAATGTGAGAACACAGAGCGACTTGTGCTTGATTCAGTTTCAGACGAACAGAGTTTAATGGAGTTTAAAATATCTTCATTCACAGACGTTTTTAATCAATTTACGGCATTTGACTTCGATGTTTGAACCATTTGAACAGCACTCCGCACAACAGTGATAATCTGACGTCATAGGTAGAAAAGAGTGACAAGAAAAAACGCTGTGAAATTCCACTTTTAAAACCTCTCTCAAAGTTCCATTTAAACTTTAGGTGGCGCTGCATCTTTGTACTCGTGGTACCAGCGGTTGGTGAATCATGTCGGACTCTTTTGCCGACTTCGGCGTAACAGCACCCATGCGATTGAAGAATGTATTTTCACAATAGAATATTGTCTACTCTAGTCCATCTAATAACCACATGAAAGTTATGTATGCAACTCTTCCAAATATCTCCTCAGTAACAGACGACCTCGAATAAACAATTCATGATCCATAGAAGTCATCGTTCAAAAGATGCCTGAGGCAGCCTACTATCAAAATGCAATTTGAGTGTAATTAGGTTCTGGAATAGCCCTAGTGGAAACAGAGCCATTTATGAAACTGGAGACTGTGAGTTTAAATTTGAAAAACTTGCTACTTTTGATAAATGACTTTCTCTAAGGTAGAGACTATAAACTCGTCACCTACAGGACTGTAGACTCTTCTACGGCGCGAACCAGCGAAGCGCGCTAAATACTCTATCGCCGTCTCACGACCCGGCAAATTTCAACATTTCTCCGTTATATTGGTAACTGCGTATCCATGAAGCCCATGTACATGAACTTTTCTCATGACATGACTGTCCGTTTTACAAAAAATATCTAAATTTCTTGTGAACGGCCGATTAAGGAACAAAAGAGTTGATTAAAGGATTCCGCGTCAGTTAAGTGGCGCGCTACTGAGTAGACACTATCATTGCAGGCCTCTGTTCTCAGAATGCTATTTTACGTCTGAATATAAGCATCTTTTTGCAGCTTCACAACAAGGCAAAACTTTGCCTGAAGAGTGATGACGGATTATACCCGGTACATATCGCCGCCAAGCACGCGTCGTCAGAGGTTCTTCGAGTACTTCTCGATGAAGGTGAGTGGTTCTATTGCCATTGACAAATGCACATATCGTGCATTTATGTAATTGGCTTAACAAGAGTATGAAGAATATCTGAAAAGAATCTGTGTATATTTCTGACTGGGCATTCTCTTTCTATCAGATATGTTTCCAAACGATCATTCGTAAAATGTTTCAGACTGTATCCGTCACCCGCTGCCACGTGTACTGCGTTGCAACAAGTCATTACTGTAGCAATAACGTACAACAAATCGTTGGCGAATGCGACTCTGACGACTTCATGTTGAACACATTTTAGTTTTAATTCCCAAAGTTTGCCAAACAGGGCAGGCAGTAGAAAAGTAGACAGATCTCAGTGCTCACGACTCGTAAGACACCCATATCAACACCAGTTTCATGAAATGGGCATCAATTTAAATACCTGACTTAAGTATGCAGGCTGGAATCTTTTGCAACTTTCGAAACCAAATTCGGGGAAAACCTTACCCATTTCAGCAGCACATGCGTACACGCGTGCAATAGGAAAACACAAGGGTTTCCTTCATTGCTTGCATGCAAATCCAAAACAGTGCATCTGTAGTTTGCTGAATATATTTTTACAAATACGTGCGAGCCTTTCTCATGGAAGAGGGGAAGAGAATGGGGACTTGTACATTAAATTTATTGTTGATCGCCGCTGCTGAGCGTAGGTCGTTCCGGATGCCATCTCCCCCATACATGTATATTTGCTATGGACGGTGGCGTTTGTCGTTAGTTTTCTTTAAATTTCGGGTCGAAACGTTAATGACCGTTGTAGAGTATTGATTTTCAAATCAATAATGACGTTCGCAACTTTAGGCCAGCATGTATTGCAAAACGTTCACATTTTGATGACTAAATTAAGGTTGAAGCGTAGTACCGGGGGCATGGGTTCTTCATTGACGTTTGTGTAAATTGTAAGATGTTACGGGTCTGGATAAAATCTTAATTAAACGAAACGTCAAGTTTATGTCCTTCTCACGTATCTCTATCGATAAATGGAACCTAATGTGGTGTGGTTAAAAAATTCGACCTCACTGCAATATCACTCACGCCGGTCAAGGTATGTCGGCGTTGATTTTGGCATAATCGTTTACGCACCCTTGATGTTGACGTACCTGTCCAGTTATTGTTTTGGAGCCATACGATAACGCAATGAACGTGACACCGCATATTTGTGAAATAAAGGTGAAAAAATATGAGTATACATTTCTGCAAGGGCTATACAATATTCAAATTAGGGACAGTGTTCTGCAGCTGTTACCGCTCAAAGTTTATAGTGTACGTGCGTCTTTCTTGCGCGGCAAAAATTTATGTCCACCTTTTGAAAACTAAAGAAATGCGATTTCTTGTACTCTGCTACCACGTTTGGGCAGATAATAAACATGGGAAGGATTGCATTGTTTTAGTCTCATGACAATGGGATAACCAGCCTTTTTAGCGAGCGGGTAAGGTAAACACCAACCAATTAAGAGAGATCGCACGGTTAAAAGGTTCCCATATTTTGTAGGGAACTTCCATGAAATCATCTTTTGCCCGCAACATGAATCTACGTATCACAAACGCTATAAAATGCTTATTTACTGAGTAAAAGGGAATCCACCCCAAAAAATCCTAGTTATAATGATACACAACATTTATACTTCGTGAACGTCCTGGTCGGTCAATTGCACCCTTTTGTTACGACTCTGGTGGAGACCAACCAGCGATTATTAGCGGTACGTCCTTGTATTCCACTGTCTTTGAACTACCCCTCGGGTAAAGTTTTATTGTTTGTATACATCAAAAAAGACCATGCATGTGTTGGTAATCTGCTGACATGAATTCCAGTATAGTTTCCATAATCACATGTTAATACGAGATTTGTACGTGTGCAGCGACCAGACCTTCTTCTCGCCAATGGAAAAGAAAACACATACTAGTTTCATCCGTAAATCAGTCTTTAGGAAAACATAAGCTGTTGCGTAAAGTACGTATCACAGCTTGAACATGTCTTTATTAATGAAAGACGTTTTGAACAAATACCTTTCACATAACAATTCAGAAACCAGACGAGCGACAAAAAACCCTCCCCATAGCAAATACACGGGAAGATGGCGACCTGAACGACTCGCACTACATGTACTAGCGATCTAAGGGTGAAATGACTGCGCCAGCCCCTAAAGAAATCGTATTTATCAGCTTGAAGCGTTTTAAGCTTGATGCACATTGTCACTTGCGCCCGTTACCTCAGCTTGACCACTCTCATTGCGTTTAAGCGACCATCTACGTTGGTAACTACGCGATATTTATATCAATTAAGCGGTTTACTTGTTCTTCGAACGTTTTAAATTGCATTTACAGAAGAGAGTTATTCGGTGTTACCCACAATATACTGGAAATAATAGTCATCTGCAAGTTTCTGCAACCCAGATGCTTGTTCATAAAGTACATGTAGTTACCATTATATTACAGCTGAGAAATATGGTTACACCAGGAAACAAGTCTTATCATTTATGAATAACGAAGACGGGACAGCGCTCCATTCGGCAGTGAACAGCGGCGATTTGGCGGTTAGATTTCTCACCAAGACATTTTGTTTGTCTCTGACTATACCAATCCAATAGCTCAAATTATAAATCCTGAACACTTTTGAGTGCATTCTTTCACTTATGATTTCGCACAAGGAAACGGTAATATTCGCTGTCTTGAGAATGTTTGTAAACGTACGGATTACGAATGAGGATTGCCGAAACAATCCGCTTCAGCCATTTCTAACAATAACATGACTAATTGTATATACCGCAATGGTTGACGTTTCTAACGAACCACACAGTTATTTTACTCGATGAATGTGCGATTCAGTAAGAGCTTTAATTATGGATGGCATTTGTCTTACTACTATTATTTATTCCAGCATTTCAGTCACACATTACTGTAATATTGGTAATACGCATCTACAAATGAAAAAAATGGGAAATGAAACCCAATTCATGAGCGTGCTGATGCGCCGTAAAATGCAACAACCTTTACATTTTACCTAGATAGGCCTCTATTAAAACGAAAACGTTGTTACAATTTACGAGTAATGTACCATTCCAACATTTTACGAAAGCGACGTCATATCCCATGAGTATGCATGGTATTTGTCACACGGGGAAAAGGGTTCACACACTTAACGGCTTCTTTCTCGGATTGTTTGAATGGAATTCTGTCAAATGTGGCAGCTCGAATTTACAGGTGAGTCCTAATGAGCTTTACATTTTTTTTTAACATGAGTAGTTTATTGGTATAGTAAAAATGTACCCCGTACAGTTTGAACTCCAGACCAAAGGAGTTTCCAGGATTAGGTACATGTAACAAGTTTGTTATTCTTAAATCGTTCTTGTAATCTTTCGCTGGCGCTCACAGGTCATAAACCTGTTGTGTGTCCGGCGTTACAGTAAACTAAGCACAACAAAAACAATAAATCGTGTTTTGGCTAATATTTATCGTACTTGTTTGCCGGGAAAAATCATAAGGAATTCAATTTCCGAAGCCACTTAGATAAAAAAATCACCCGTTTTAGTCAGCGATAGTTTGATTTATTTCAGCCAATGTTTTGTTGCCTTGAAGTCATCGCTAATGCGGTAATTGTCCTGCTCCACACAAATGCAGTGAGATCAAAGTTTCTGATGCCGATGGGTTCTGTCTACCACCTTAGTTGTAAAAACCTATTAACGAAGCACATTTCATAGGTGTACGGGCCAAATTTCTTATGAAGCACACTCCTGCGCGCGCCCACATACGCGTGCACGCTCACGCACCCGCAAATTTGGAATCAGCAAAATACATCAGTGAATTAAATATGTCATAGGGGTCCACATGTCGAAGAATTTACATTACATATTTAAAACCCATCAGATTGCTCAAAAATACATTTTTGGGCGTTACCTCTACGACTGGTCTATTTTGACAAATCCAATCACTAGACGTCATCCAATTAAAAGACTGTACAATATTGCAAAACCAGTACAGATGGAAATGATCCTCTGACTCATTCTTACAGAAAGAGCAGTCATCGATTTTTAAAGGTGTGTTTTTATGCTTAGAACGTATATCAAAACTCTACAGATGTTCAATTTACCAACATTCCCACTGTCATGTCGTGAAAGGTTTAGGCCTTAAATCCATGGTTCACTTTGAAATTATTATTGCTGATGTTAGAAGTGGATTTGTGTATCACAAACCTAATTATCACGTGATGGGGTAAACTGATGAAACTAGTCTTCCTAATGGAAACTGAATGCGAAATTATTATGCAACCAATCTAGTTACAATATTCGTTGTTTTGGATGATCTCTTGACTAATATTCAAAGACCTTTCAATTTTCAGTAATGTACTGCTTACGGTTCACGATTCAGAACACAAAACTGTAGTTCAACCAGCTTGCAGTTACATAAAGGTTGAACCACTTCACAAAATTCAAAAAGGTCGCAGCTGAGCACAGGAAGAACAAATTGATAAAATGAGCAAGGAATTCTCAATGCTTGTTTTTGGATAGTTTCCACTAGATGGCTCATTCCTTTCGGAGGCATCAGTGTCGAGGCGACCTGTGGCATTCAGGGTCGGGTTTATTCAATTTCAGTGTCGCATAGAGTTTGAACTTCTGCAAATTGATGTACTAGTCCAATTTTCACCTTTCACATTGTCCAATAAAAGTACCGCAAACTAATGTGCAATTAACCACTTTTACGCTTTTTAGGGATTCAAGTAGTTGCGTCAAAAAACCTGACGCGTGATAGACATCTTGATTTCTGTAGATTGGTTAAAACACGTGTGTGGACGTTTGACTAATGTAGCTTGAAGGAAACTCGCTCACATTTAAACTAGTTAACCGTCAACAGTGTCACATTTTTAAACAGTTTTGTATGCACGAAGGGGCTCTGCCAATTAGTCAAAAGGATTTCACAAACGAAGTTTTCGTAGCGTTACGCAGCGAAATTCAGACGTCAAGCAATGAAAATGTTATCTCTATTGTGTGACGTTATTTTCGCTACGTAACGAGAAAGGGTTTCACAAACGAAGTTTTAGTAGCGTTACGCAGCGAAATTCAGACGTCAAGGAATGGAAATGTTCATTATCTCTATTGAGTGACGTTATTTTCGCTACGTAACGCTACGAAGAACTTCGCTTGGGCCACTCTACTCTGATTCAGTGGACCCACTATGCGATGACAAGCGACAGTGAGAAATGGAAATTGTGCCGTGCAGATGTTTCACATCTTTGTAACTAACTTCACTTTTTAGTAAGCAATGCGTATGAATTGCATTTTAAGCACAGTGTTCTTCTAAGAATGTAGGGGCCTGTTCAACATAGAACTGTTACGTGTTTTATGTGTCCGTTACCAGTTATTCTAATGACCCGGTGACAGCATCCATAGCCAATCAGAGCAAGTTCTTGAAAAACATCTTCCTTCTTCCTCCAGACTTTAGCTTAACGCAACCTTTGAACTTATACATCATCGTGGAACCAGCTCCAGTTCTTTGAAATTTATAGGGATGGTTTAAACAAGAGACAAAATGATAACACGGGGGGGGGGGGGGAATTATCACGAANTAAAATATTGCAGTCTGAATTCAGTTGTTCGCGGCAAAGTGCAGGAGAATAATAGTTACATCACAAACAATACCGTGCTTCCCGATAGTCCAGAAATAATATTTTTGATGCTGGCGCACGTGTAAACAAGCTTTTAAATCTCAATCTCTTCGTTTCCAAGAAGTAGGCCTACTTACTCTGCGTGCACAGCTGTCAAGACCTTTCTCACAATATCGCTGTGGTGGATTTAGAAGGGGGCCAAGAGGGCCATTCCCCGGCCCCTAAAAGTGTCTCAGATTCCACTTGGCAGTTCAGGGGTGCGAACGTCTGACAGGTTAAATCCTTGTTAATACTCTGTCTTGCCCCCTAACTAAATATCCTGCATTAGCCCCTGTGTCGTTATGGTTGAATCCTGGAACTCCTTTAAAATCCCTTTGAAACAGCAATCACTGTCCAGTACAGGAAGCCCGGTGAAAACGCTGAACCATAAATGACTGATTTTATAATCTTTAATGACCATAGTGTACTAGCCCTAATGCTAAACATGTATTGTGTATATTGCACTGTGTTCTCGTTAAATAAATTAAAAAATAAAAATGATAACGGTTAGCCTACATGTATACCTCTTCTATAAGGTATTCTTATGGAAAAAGTATACAAAAGTGCTGCCAATAAGGTGTACTGTGTTTTCACAGCAAAAGTACTCCCCAAAATTGTGCCATTTTCGACAACATACTAGCACGAAGGGCTCTACTTTTGAATTTCTGGGACAGATTTACGCAAAAGTGTGTATTTTTACACAAAATTGCTCCTTAAATGGGCCGCTTTTTTGTCTAAGACAACATTCTAAATGGGTAGATATACAAATTCTCGGGCGGCACTCCTCGTCCAAAATACTCAAGTACCCCCGGCCGTGTCAGATACCACTTGCCCGTGATTTTGGTCATTTACTTTGTGATATGACGTTGGTTTTCGAAAAATGTAACAATGGTACATTACTCGCATGCGTATTGGACATATAATGTGACAATTTGTTTCATTTTAGGAGAAGCTTAGCAACGTAAAATGTAACAATGACGTTTGTTACATTTTACGAAGTTGTTACATTTTACGGCGTATCAGAGCACGGGTGTCATGAGTGTTGAAATTACGTGATGTTTAATTTCAATAAAAAGTGCAAAGAATGGACCGGGTTTCATCGATGTTTCAGGCAATACGGATCTGTATAGAGTCGGGTTCAGATATTGACGTTCAACAAGACGACAAATCTACTCCAGTTCATTTAGCCTGTGCACAAGGTGCGATGGAGTCGATCAAGACTATGTTTCAACTTCAACCACACAAAGTGCGAGACATTGTCTGGGCCAAAGACGTCAATGGCATGACACCGCTGCACAAAGCTGCCTTGTTTGACCATCACACTATAGTTAAATTTCTATTAGATGAGGTACAAATAGTATATCAGGTTAATTATGGTTTTCTTTGGATGATTAGGCTAAGTCGTGAAGTAGGCTGCCGTTTTTAAAAACAGTCGGTTGCAATACATGTACATATGGATCGCTGTTGATGTATGTTTGTGTGATATTTGGAAAATATCTCACTTATCTAAATAGAATAAATGGTCCAGAGACAATCTAAGATGCGAGCAGCTTGCAACAGCTACCAGTAAAACCACCCACGGTTCTTTCCAGTGAGGACACGAGAAACCGTATTTAGCCATATCAGAGGTAATTGTGATTTATGACAATGGGTGTCTCTTGTTCTCTTTTCCTCACATCGAACTCAGTCGTAAAGCAAATATCACTGCCAAGGGGAATCTAAGTACAGATTGATAGAAACACATTGATGTTGTCAACAAACGTTATACAGAATTTGTTCAACGCGCGACACTTTTTATTGTCTTTATTCCGTTACGTTCGTACTTTCGGAACAAAACTCTCCTCTCGACTGAACATAGATACAGTAACTGACCTAACGACATAATTAAAAAAAACATATTTCGAAACATACTTGTTTCATTCTCAAGTGAAGATAAAATGACGCAGTAATGCCACCACAGAGCATAAGCTGATGACATACACAGTGAGACATGGCGGATGTGAAATACTGCAAAGAATGACTAATGAAGGGGGATAACAGGAAAGTCACGCAAACACGTGTAACGTACGGCATGTCTCTGTTTGCTGCTCATTCAAAACAGGCTTCTCAAAAGCAATCAAAAGAGACTCTAATACTTTCAAACGCAGCACATCTAGCTCCACGTAGCAAATTGACGTGTTTTCCACAATTTCTTGACGTTCGTGACATTGCAGAAAATGATCTTGGATGGCGCCAGTTTGAAGATGCATGGTTAACCGACGGGAAAGACTGCAAACCGTTTGACCAATGTAACATTGTTTGGCGTTTGAACGAAGACAGTCGTTCATAGGGCGTACAAATTCATAAGCAACACTACACTGTGCAAACTAAAAAATTCTGTATAACCGAAATCTTGGTACCGAAGTATAGCCAACAAATGTTATGAAAACAAAATAAGACAGAACTGACTACTTCAATGAACTGTCCATTTGAGTGTGCCGTCACTTTCGCTTTGCAAATTCTTTATTTTTGCTGGTGAAATAGAGATAAGTTGGTACGTTATGCATAGACGTTGTCGTACATAATATGTTGTCAGTATACAGGGTGACATTTCATCTAGGGGGCGTTTATTGACGCCGAAGACAAAGAAGAACGCACGGCCTTACACTTGGCTGCATCAAAACGAAGCATTGTTACTATGTGCATGCTGTGTGACCGCGGGGCCAATATCATGCTCAAAGACAAGTACGGGCGAAACTTCATGCATACTGCCATAAAGAACGGCTGTAAACCAAGCCATTTAGAGGCACAGGTTATAGATCAGGTAAGAACATCACAAATGAAAACCGAACCTTAAAGGAGAAGGCAACCTTTTTCCATGTCATTTTGAGCGAAAATAAGGTTGGTTGGTTATCCTAGANTGTAATTAAGTGGAAAATATGTCTAGGATAACCAACCAACCTTATTTTAGCTCAAAATGACATGGAAAAAGGTTGTCTTCGCCTTTAACTTTCAGGGCCTATTTCGCTGACACCGTCCGGGTTTTTGGGCATCGGAGGAACATTGTGTAGCCCAAAGCTGTGCTTGTGGGAATTGTGTTAATGCATGCAACGACGAATGCACGTTGTCTGTAATGAATAACGAAATTTAAGAAAACTGAAAATAATAAAACACGAAAGAGAAACAAAAACAGCACCAATGATTTGCTTACATCAGTAGCACAGAACACCCCTTCAGACTTGATCTTTAACGTGTTACAAAGTTTAATTTGAAGATTAAGCTCATTCTACAGATATGTTGTGAAACCATCGCTTTTCGAAGTTTGCTTTAACTTGACCCAGATAAATACCACCGTTCAAGAAACTTCTGGTCGATCTACTATGGATTTCAGGTTGACAGAAAGTTTTATTGTGACACTGGTAGTCAGGAGCTAGTTTGCTAACACACTCGAACATAAGTTCACTCGTTTGAAAATTCCTCCTCTCATTTAGTGTGCGTTAAAGTTGACTATGAACAGAATCAGTGCGAAAACCAGTCAGCAAACAGAACATCTAGTCCTTCATAATTTTAATGTCCTGCACTTTATGATACGATCTCTGTTTACATGAGGGTCATACAACATAACACTCTCTATCCTGAGTAAGACTAGGTTCTAGTAAAATAGCCTTAACGTAATTTATTTCGTGATGAAACTCTACGTTGTCTGGGATTTTATTCGAAGGTGGACTACTTGCCTACATTTAATTCCACACACATCGCCCCTTTCGTTCTGTATTACTTACAGGCTGTATTTCCACATTGATAAAGTAAGGAACTGAATTATAGAAGGAAACTTGAATGTATTCCAGCTTGAATATATTCCTACTGTAAACTGTGCTACTGCAAGTGCATTTAATGACGACTAGTGAGACAAATTAGCAAGTTCATTATTCAAAGCACTTCTATTTCAAGTCTTGAACAAACTGCAGAAAGACATGTATCATCTGTACAAGGCACACATTTACAATTTGTGATGTCACACGCTAGGTCGTAACACGAGCCCCAGTTTTGAACCCGCAGGAAACCGGAAGTGGTTCTCGGTCTGACAGTGTCCATTTACAGAGATGCCCTGGGTTGTGTCACAAAAGCCAGACTTTAAACAATAGGCAGCTACTCTCTTAATACCAGTCTTGGTCATATTGGGGTGCAGGCAACCATGGCGGACAGTGTCAAAGCCTGAGGTGAAAAAACATAGCACCATTTATGTGTCTGAATGTCCATGGAAGGAAAGGTGTATTCAGTGACAACAACTAGAACACGAATGAATTGGCCGGAGACCTGGGCCCGGTCTCCAAACTTTTTACTCGAAATGGAACTCGAAATTAGGTTTGGCATTTTCTACTCTACTTTTGGGAGAACTCAATATAAGTGTCTATTATTCTATGCTCGAGTACACAATAACTTACGTAGATAATTTATTGCCCTTAGTTCACAGTTTGTTAGCCCAATATTAAAGCAATAAGTTCGAGTTTGAACTCGAAATTTCGAGTTTTTACTCGAGTTTGTAGCACGAATATAAGGGTCTTCAAGGGCAAACTTGAACTAGAAACTCCTATGCATAAACTATAATGTATTTGAGCACAGTCTGATAACCAATTATCTTAAGTTCGCACAAAAGGAGCAGAGAAATTGCCAAAAATAGTATCGAGTTCGTTTCGAGTACAAAGATTAGAGACCGGGCCCTGGTTTGAAAATTTAAGAGAATATCAGTGTCTGTGAGAAAACTTCAACATTCTAACTGCTAAACTGTCCGTCATTACCGCAGTCACGAGAGCCACAGCTAGGACTTAAAACTTGCGGTTATATTGCATCTTTGGTCCTGAACTTTGGACTTGCTTAGACTGTTGGACAACGTAGTTAACAGCGACACTGTTGGAGGTGGGCTGATTGGTGCTAATGACGAGATTAAACACTACAACGAAAACATTTATAATCGATGAAATATAGTCCCAGCTGGCACAGTCTAACATGTATGCATGTTTTGCCGTTGCTACAGTGTATATAAAAGGACAAGCAAATAAATTCCCTCTTGTTTGCGCTTTTTGCGAGCTCAAGGGTTTCCTTTGAACTGAAAACGGTACAATTTAATACCAAATCTATAGCATTATGTGGCCTGATCAAAATACTATTATTTTGACATCAAACATTCATGAAATCCAGTAGAATGGATTTACCGTTGCGTTGTTATCTCATGTCTCTTAATTGTTGCTGTCAACTTACAGAAATCCAAAGTGGACATTCAAGAAGTGTCGAGAAAACTAATGAACGAGCGTGATGCGTTTGGCTGCACTCCTCTTCACTACGCATCCAGGGAAGGACATTTCGGCTCGTTACAAGAATTAATCGCTAATGGAGCTCATCTCAATCTGAAAAACAACGAAAAACAATCCCCGCTGCACTTTGCTGCCAAGTATGTTTTCTCTGCTTTACAAATGTTACCGTTGCAATTCATTTACTGTATTACTGGACACCAAATAACACATGGGCGTGGGTTTAGGCTGAGATCTTTCTCCATGGATTATTTACAAGAACTTGACGCTAATTCGCTGCGTTCTGCTCTATTCCGCGCTGTTCTGCTTTGCAGGTATGGACGCTTGAATACGTGCCGACGACTCCTGGATACACCTGGCGGCGCGAATATCATAAACGAAACTGACCGAGAGGGACTGACACCGCTCCATGTGGCTTCACAAAATGGGCATTCCAAAGTTGTGTCCCTTTTGATCCAGAGGGGCGCACTTCTACACAGGGACATCTTTGGGAACACGCCCCTCCATCTGGCGGCTGCCAATGGATACACTCAGACAATGCGTACGCTTGTCGCTGTTCACCCACATCTGGTCAACGTAGAGAATAATAACAAGGTGTGGTAGTACTATAAGAAAATAAATAAACCGTTTGCATGGACCAGTACGATTGCATGGACCAACAAATATGTCCTCTCATCGTTCCGGCAAAGGTGAACATCGAACAAGCAACAAATACGTTGTATGCCTACATGCAGAAAATACACGTAGTTCCTCCTCACTGAGTCTGTAGATATAGTTCAACAAGCACTTACACTTACTTTCACCATGCACTGAAACTGTGTTTTTCCACAAAATCGAATTTCATGAGAAATCACCTTCCCAGCATGCTTTTTTTCAAATGATACATCCCACGAGTGAAAAATTTAGCACTAGATAGCCAGCCAGCAGTCGTATGAAAGGTTTAATATTACAAATCAGTCTTCCGTATTAAACGAAGACTCAAGTGAAATAAAAAAAGTCTACGAGTCGAGACATTTCCAAGACAGATTTTTCATTGACTTCGACTGATAAAGTACGCGAAAAGTGGTCAAGATGGCAAGTGGGTATAATCGTGGTGTACCATTAGTTTTTCTAATGCCATAGCCACAAAGGTCGACGACTCAACTACTTATAAAATATCGGTCCAAGAACAAAAGTTTTGAGGCAAAATTCAACAAAAATGAACTGTTGAATACCTGAAGTTCATGCCACAACATTTGTGAACCGAACAGATTGGCAAAGGTATGGCTTTTCCAGTTACAACATTTGACTCAGTGATATTTCCCATGCGGTTAGTACCAAGATGGCGGAAACGCCTGGACTACCCCAGTACGGAACAAATTTTCCGTCCCTGTATATGTATTTCTTGCTTATTGGTCATATACGTGGTCCTAAATGTCCTATACGTAGGCCTACTTGAGTTTGCCTTTCAAAACTAGGTTCTTAACACCACCAAAATGAGTCGTCTGGATGTCTGCATGATTAAACTACTCAGTTCTTCATACCACATCCGAGGGTTTAGGTTAACAATTAGCAGAAGGAAGGACTTCTTCCGTAGTGTAGGTGGCCTTGTCTGTTGTTACATGTCATTAACGTGGTAAGGTTTGTAGGATAAAGTTTCTCGCAAAGAAACATTGTTACAGGGAAAGTAATAGTTCTTACCGTAATTTCTGCTTAAAATACGATTTTCTGGTTAACCTAGATAGATTTTGTTCTAACTCGGGGGTCAAGATCATTCCCAGTCTTCCTGTTTTTGTACAACGATTCATTGTGATCCTGTTGATTGCATACTGTTCACCAAAACGTGTCACAATGATGACTCTACACGGTTTCTTTTCCCTTTAAAGAAGTACAAACCAGTGTTATAGTCAAGAACCGGTCTAAATGTACAATATTTATACTGGCTGTAATCACCGACGCCGATGTTGTAATTTTGTGTCACCAACAGGACACTGCAATTCACAACGCTTCCCGAGAAGGCAAGACAAGCGCGGTGACTCAGCTGATGAGTCTTGACGCCGAGTTCAAATATAACAAAGACAATCAGCACTTCTTCGAAGTTGCTATACGCAACAAACATCAAGACGTCTCCATGGCTATCATAACACACGCAAGGTACTCATCCAACGGATAATCACAAGTGGTGGCGATAGTGTATGAAGTTCTAGTGCTCGCCACTGAAGCATCTTAGCTTCAAATTACCAAGCACAATGTGGCGCGCTTAATAAGAAGCTATTTAATTTTCCGTAGCTGACGAAAACTCGCTTAATGGTACACGTGTGATGCCCAACCCATACATTACTAAGCTCAAACTTAAGACTGAGTACCTTTATAGCAAGGATACCTAGGAACTATTCCAAACTAAAGCTGACAATCAAACTATTACACAGCCGACGAAAACGACCTATTTTTGCTTTAGGCAGGACAGACAGAGTAAAGGTTGGCAATAGATTATTGTGATATTAACTTCTGGCATAGGGAATCTGCCATGAATTTTGTTTTATTTATAGTATTCAGTTAGATGAGAACTCATCTTAGAACCAACATGTCAAATAAATTGAGAACTTGTCTTTACATGTGTCCGTTTGCAGGTGGCGAGAAGTCATGGACCTTCAGTCAGCAGATGGAAATCCCATTTATTTGCTTATCCAATTCTTACCGGACGTGTGTTTGGTAAGTACGATAATATTAACAGGAGCATCAGGATAATGTCGCTTATATACAGGCGTCTCGCGTTTCAGAGCCAGTTTCCTTTAAAAAACTGATCCATCGTAAGTAACTATTGCCAGCGTCAAAATTGAGCCTGTATACAGAAGCGACAATTCTGCATACACATTACAGAAACAAACGAAACTCACTTCCCTGAATTTCAACAGTTCCCCTCTTGAAATTAAATGTTATGAGAATTCTAAGACATCAATATACCACTGACAACACTTATCAGATCCCGGATGTTGGTCCGTTTTTGATCGATTGTTCTAGGAAATCCTGAAGGGTTTTATTTCAGCGAGTCGGCGTTGTAACAAATTACACACCGTGGCAGTTTGAAATATGTAAATGATTCATCTCTGGGTTGTTTCGACACAGTTTCACTTAAATACCGAAATCCTAGTAAATTACATTTATTGGACTCGCAAGCAACCATCTTAGTGTTTTAGAAAATTCTAGAAGAACTGTGCCTCTTGGTTACAAAAGTATTCATTCACCTGTAGCTTAAAGTTGTCTATTTTTAGGCTGTACTAGATCGCTGTAAAACCCACCCAAAGCTCAACTCCAAGCACAAAGACTTCTACGTAAGTAGAACGTTTGTTTTACTAGTTTCTGTTATTACATAAACTGCTCAAAAGTGAGAGTCCTTCTGTTTTTGTTTCTAATTTCCAACATGAGTTGTCCAAGCATGTGTTCAAGAACAACTTACCACCTAAACTCATAGCGTTAAAAACGCGTGTATCCCAAAGCGGTAGGGGTCAATTTGGTCACCATATGACAAATGCTTGTTAATGATAAGTATACATGATTTGTTGATCACAAAGATTATAGTCAGCTGGTCAAAATCATCAATTTAGATCTGATTTCAAAGTCATGTTAGATGTAAAAAAATGCTCAAAGTGCTTGTAGTAACTCTCGCTTGAAACCTAAGGGGACTGCCAAGCTGAAATATGCTCTGTTGCCAATGTCAAAAATATTAAGTTTGTCATGTTAGACGCAGACAGCCATGCCCATATTGCCTGGAGTGACCCGTTGGTGAGACTTGAGTATGTTGCTAAGCTGAATTCCCTCGTTACCGTGATAACCATACATGTACATTTAACGGTCAATATCACCAATTTTAGGCTTGATGACAGTCACGTGAGAAGTAAGCAACAGTGACCAAAACATTTTAATAACCCTTCCTTAACTAAAACATTAAGTTAGTTGTCAAGCTTAAACGTGTACCGTTGTCATAGTAACCAGGTATTTTAGAACTACAACAGCATACTAACCTGTGCACTTCAAAAACCGTCGAAATGGCGAAACATTTAAACTGCCTGACTGCTATATCAAAGCTGCATCGTAACTATTAGAAAAATGTAAAACATCTATAAAATGATGCCAAGGAAATTCGTGTTCAAAAACCTTGAAATAATGTTTTAACAACACAAGAGCTGGGTACAACTAAAGCATTAGATTTGCACAAATCAATTACTAAAAGGAAAAACCTACGGTTAATATGTCAAAACCAGAAGCACAATTTTGAAAATCCAAAAATGGTTGCGATGGGAACTCAAGAAATTTGTATTTATTACTTTATCAAATATATCCAATAATTACCACCAGCACTACTTGTAGTTGCTGTATCATAATTTAAAAAATCCAATAAATGGTTACCACGTCTGCGTAAATGCATATCCATCACAAGTAGCAAAACGTTTATCCTTAACATATGTTAAATTCTATCATAAAGAGAAGTTCATCATTTGTTCATGTTCCATTGGAAATGACATTTACTGCAAACGGTGTTCCTACCATGGTCTTAGATTGTAGTTTAGATCGTAGTAATATCAGTCATTTTCCGCATTTCCGTTAACAAATACATGTACAGTAATAGTTTAAACCACACGTTCAAAGTGGTTAACTGCTTGAGAAAAGTATCAAATGAATAGAAGTTACATTGATGATAATCACAATAATATTGATTTTTTTACTTTGTTTTTCGGGATTTTGTCCTTGACTACAATTTCGCTTTCAATTAAAAATATGGTTACATGTGCCTTTTTATAGAAAATCAACGATTCAGAAATTCTGTACTAGGTATAATTTTGGAAAAGAGGCAAGGTCGCTTTTAGTTCTGTTGATACGACGTCTGTTGTCCGTGATACCCTGTTGACTCAAGCACTTGCCAGTTGTAGTGCACCACTACATGTGTACCAGAAATTCCCTTATATTCGAAAGAAGGCCACATGATGTTGAATTTTATTGGGAAATGCATTATTTTGGATCAAAGACCATTTCCATCATTTAAACTTTGCAACATGTGCTAAGTTGTTTTCTTATTTACATGTAATTCAATATTAGTCAGTGAGTTCTTCACTCATTTTGATAGTGCATGTCATGTTAGCCAGCCAGCTAGTTGTATGAACGCTAGTGCCAAAATACATAAGTTTATAAAGTTTTTACCAAGGGTAAGATCATGGCAGATTAACAGGAAACAAAACATTTTAGTTATAGGCTCTACTTCCGAATAAATGTTATGGTCTTGAACTTGGACCAAAACAAGAACGGAGGCATCTCTGACGGAATTCGAAAAGAATGAAAACTTCCCAGTTCAAGTAATGTCCAATTTAAACAAGTATTCACGTCAATCACAAGTTGCTCTTCTGGAAGCAGTGATACATATACAGGAAGTTGTTCTCTGTAGGTGGCCTTGCTTTACAGTGGTTTGTGTAATCCAATTTGCCACGCTTTGACCAACGGGAGTTAAATGGACTAAGCTGACCTACTTAGCTACCTCATTTTCATAAGCCAATTATAAACGGAGTAGTTCCAACTTGAAACATCTATAACTTTATTAGCTTTCAATTTTGAGCTAGGCAACCCCCCAAACAGTGATCAGCGACACTTTTAGATAATTGCGATATATGTTGTTAGCTTCTGACATGGCTTTGCTATCAAACAATATTTCGAGTCGAAGGATCATCAAGTTTCTGCTCATTAACTGTCAAAAAGGTTTGAAAAAGCAAAATGGGATTGTACTAAAACTCCCTTTGAGCTCTTTGACCGCCACACCCCACTATCCCTCCGGTCCTCGACCCTAAACCCCTCGAACCACGACCCTCTCGACCCACAACCCCCTCGACCCACGGCCCACGACAGATGCTCGACTCGATCTGAAGATGGAACAATCGCCAACTTGCAGGACCAACGTGTCTGGCCGTGAGCTCGGTTGGTTTTTCCGTTTTTTGCAATTCAGGAAGTCGATTCAATTTGAAAGCCAAAAACAGAAAAAAACCCGGCCACATCAAATAACCTCACAAATGTCGTTACCGGCAAAGTGTAATCGTCTCGTCTGCTATTCGGTGAATGACAGATTCAAGTTTTTTGGGGAGAGTGCAAGGAACCGCGAGTATGTAATTTATTCAGTATAATACGGTTTAAAAACAAAATCTAAACTAAAAGATTATCCCCACGGTACATGAGGTAAATTGTTAACAAGCATACAGCAGGAAGCAAGTAATAACTTTAGTTTAACAGGGCCATTGGTAGTTGCTCGTGCAGCTACTTTGGTGGCAACGATAGCACGCTCACACTTCGCTATTTCATACCATTTGCTTATGCCACTTTCTGTCATTAATCACCAGACTTGAGGCAGAGCACATTCGCGTGTAGGTAAGTCTGATGGGAAAGTTATTCAGTGACGTAATAATTATGATTTTGAAATGTGTAAAAAGCGCAGACATATCCATTGGGGCAGGTCGTGCATGGTCGACGGGGTCCTGGGGTATGGGGGTCTACTTTGTCGAATGGGTTTAAGAACAATCCGACAAAAGGTGCCCAAATTGAGACAAGTTTCAGCGGTAGCGTCCTCCATTTACAAACTGCATGAGCATTTCAGATATCTAATAACACACTCGAGTTGTACATGTATAGATCCTGGTGTGTACGCTACCGTGACTTGTGTTTGTCTTGTCACCGTGTAACTAACTGTGCTTTATACCCAACCAAGAGTATTCTCACCTTTGAACTGAGTAAAACGGTGGATGTTTCCTCCGCATCATATCGAGATTAAACCTTTACCCAAAATAGTAATTGCATTTTGTCCTGGATATTTAGCGTTTTGACATTTTCTTTCAGTATCATTACGATTTCCAGTACCTACAGTGCCCTCTTTCGTGTGCTACACTATACGATTCAACGAAGAATTGTTCATTTAAGCCGTTGCACGCACTCAACGTAAGTTAAAACCAAGTGGTTATGAAGTAGTTATCCGCAATATTACTGAACGTTAACGTCTTATAACGATCAATCCTAGTACAGTATCAGAATTTGCACCAATAGGCACAAAGCATTTCAACTAACTGGGAAGGAAAGGTAACACAAACTGATGTTTGAATTTTTCATTAGACGCCAAATTCTCGGAGAGTATTCAACTATGTCGAAACACGCGATCTGCGTACCTACAGTATAGTTAATCTTTTTCAGTGGGCAGCTTGGTCTCACTTTTCGAATCCGATTTTTGTGTGTCCCACTAATCTCGATACAGCAAGCCACAGTACTGTATATGTTCTGTGACATTATTGATTAAAAACTGAATGGCACTTATTTTAAAGTAAAACAATCAGAAAAGAAAGAAACGGACTTTCGATAAAAACAGTGTTGATCTCTGACCAAACATATACAAAGTCGTCCCTTGAGGATTGATAGGAAGGGTGGGAATACGTTGTTTTAAATTTCAAATATCAAAAGTGTTCGACTGTTTGTTTCAGCACATGGTCAAGTTTAACCGTGTCGACTGCCTTTCACATCCGGTCAGTGTACAATACCTAGACATGAAATGGTGAGATTTTATATGTCTGATAGCGAAATATGTTTACGGACTAAAATTCATGTTTTCGTTTGAGGCAGGTAACGCGCACTCTCAAACAGTTCTTAATATTTTATTTGTTACAGCTTAAACTAACGTTGCTAAAGCTGCCATATATAGTGTATGTAACCTGCTCATACAGCCCCTATCATAAATTTGTAACAGTTAGAAAGCTGACTGCCATTAAATAACGTTTTTCTCCGCCTGAATGATATTTAGCTAAAGCCTTGGTTTGTTACCTACACAAAAGAATGGCATGTAATGATCTGTTGGTTTATATACTGAAGTTGACACTTTTATTTAGGTGGGCCTACGGAGTTTGGTTTCATGGACTCAACCTCATCCAGTACCTAGTGTTCTTGATCCTCCTAACCGTCTCCATGGTAAACAACCGCGGCAAACCGTGCGTATACTCGTGCCTGTATCACGACAACAATCCAAACATGACAAGCACGGCGCACAACTTGTGTGATGGCAAGGTACATGCAACGTCTCACTTCTTTTGTTGATTGTGATAGCTATGTGTATATATGTTACCTGAAGGGTTTGTCACCTCGACAATGTACCTAGTTGGTTCAAATGCAAAGGAAGATTTACCGTCAATTTCAAGTTTTTATCGTAAGATGTCCTGGGATCACGGCCAGATAAAAAGGTACAACTTGGTCAGATCAGTGCCAAGTTATCCGTTAAGCTTATTGCAAATAAGCTACAGCTTAGGGGCCCCTCACAAAATAAGGACTCCTCCTTGTGTCCATAGCGGACCCTCGGAAATTATATGGGGGGTGGTTGAATACTGTGGTATTCCAGGAGTAGCTTAGTGCTCAAAAATTGTGGTGACGGGGCTCTGCAGCTCAAAGTTTTAGGTCGGCATTTTATGGCATAGGGACCCCGTGAAACCTTAAACCGACATTATGCTACAAGAATACTTAAGCCAAAGTACCATATCCCATCATTTGGGGCTCCTGTTGTTCCCAGATTGATACTCATTTTACGAAGCAGACGCCGTAGCTGTTCTATCTTTATGGTGACACTCTTCACCCCCATGATAAAATTCTAATTGCGTCCATGACCGATTGTATGTGCCCTTTGGTGATTAGCCTGGGCTGCGATCCATGCGACACGATTATTGCAGGAAATACAAAAACCACGTTAAGTCGCGCAACAGAAAGGCGATTGACTCGCCAGTAACTTGAAATTTTGCTCGACGTGTAAATGCCCGACAGTGAAATGGCTGGTTGACGAAGGTTAAATCTAAAGTAATGGGAGTTCATTTAAGCTGTAAGTAACCACAATCGACATTTCCCGCTTAAAATACTTTGGGAGTGTCCTTCGTTTCTGGAACGTGACCCTGCGTCCTTTCTTTTGAGAGTACGACTGTAATTTCAATACTTGGCCATGTGAGTAAAAATTCTACTTGTAGGTAACCGTGATGGACCGAATCCTCTTCATCGTGCTGTCCGCATTCTGCTCCGTGAATATCGTCAAAGAGTTCCTTCAGATGTTCCAGCAAAAGTTGAGATACTTCCTTGACGTGATCAACCTAATAGACTGGTCGCTGCTCATTACGACGGGCATATACCTGGTTCCGGGCCTATTCCACCTGTCTGGGGTCATATGCTTCAATCTACAATGGGAGGCGGGTGCACTGGCTGTGTTCCTGGCGTGGTTCAATCTGCTCTTATTTATGCAGAGGCAAGTTAACCTACTCCTCCGAAAAGAGCCCATCCATTGATTAGTGAATATGGTTTAGACACAAGATGAAGCGCCCCATTGCTAAAATGGAAATGCGATCATACATTTACCTTTCCATGTTAACTTGGACGCAGTAAATTGAATAAATGTTATGTCCACTATTTGACCACTAGCACGAGTCTAAAACCACACAACACTTTTAACCACGACAGTTTGTTGTTTTTCCATTAGTCGGCAAACAAACGCCGCATTAGGAGCGCTAACTGCTATTGCATGGTTGGATTTGGTGTTTTACCTCTGCTATCATGCGGTTTTGCATCTGATTTCGTACTTGTAGAAAACAACCCTTGCTGTTTCAGATGGGAGATGTTCGGGATATACATCGTGATGTTCCTCGAAATTCTGCGGACGTTGCTTCACGTTGTCGTCGTATTCTCTATAGTCATATTTGCATTCGGGTTTGCGTTCTACTTGCTTCTTGCTAATGAGGTAAGCCTTGGCAATGTCTGGTAATTTAATAGATAACCGTGAGTGATGAACAGCACTTGGTGACATTACGTGGTTAATGATTGGACGTACAGGAATCAGCTTTGTCTTTTTGGCAAACACTAAGCAGAAATGCATCTTCAATTTAACAACTGCAGCAACGTGTCACAAAATCATTGCATAATGTTTTGAGGAATGACGTACAAATGAATGAAATGTCACAAGACGACAATATCCGTTCTGCTCCTAGGTCTCCTAGGTTGATGTGATTCTTGTATGGCGTGGCTAAAAGAACTGTTTCACGTTTCCTTACAACGTGCATTTATCACTGCAGGCTAACGGAGCATACAGTACGGCACCCTTGTCCGTCTTTACCACCATTATAATGATGCTGGGTGAAATGAACGTCAGAGACTCCATCATCATCCCCTTTGTGGACAATGACCCCAACAACCTCCACTTCTCTGCGATGACGTTTACTCTCCTGACAGTGTTCATCCTGTTCATGCCGATCCTATTGATGAACTTGTTGGTAATAAAGCCACTCACTCATTTGCGGCCGAACTGCTGCATTCCTTCCCACGACCAGTCACGTTGTTAGGCCACAAGCTGTTCTAAATTGTCAGATTGGGACAAGTTGTTCAGACCTAATAAGCACAAACTGTCATGAATTTTCGTTGTTGCAATAATTCGTGGCTTGTCAGGTTGCAAAAACTCTCGTTACCCTCAAACCACGTGTCATCGCAAAATAATCAAAACCCATCAAACACAAAGTGACAGGTTGTACAAGCCTCCGCAGGGTTGAGGGACTCAGAGAACTTCAGTGCGACAGTTTAGGCAAGGTATATACGAACTGTTGCTCTTTGAAGGTTACAAGAGTTTGTGCAACCAAACAGACCAATAAAAATTGCGATAGTTTTTACCTGGAAGTTCTTTACAAACTGTCGCTCCCCTTGATTTTGAGGATTGCGACAGTTTGTTCAGTTGCTAATCAGATTGTGTGATGCATCCTCTTATTAGAAAAAAATTGGTCCTTAAATATACTGTTTCTTCACATGCGACGTTATGTATATCTTACGACTTTTGGAGATTTTCTTGCGCTCTCCCGTGTACGAGTTCGTGTCTAACTTTTTAGCGCGCAAAAATGGTCTAAACACTACTATTGGTCGTACGCGATAGTCTTATACGAAAAAAATTGAGTGTGTAGACAGGGCATTTCATTCCAACCTACGATCGAGATCGCGTGCGACAATCAGAGCTTTGATTTTAGTCGATTTTCGTATACGACAATCGACTAACTTCACCAATAACTATATTAACGATACCGGTGAACTTACATGTATCTCTATCGATAAAACTGTTGTCTTTAACGATGAATGTACACTGTCGAAACACTGTTCACATTTACCGATTGTCATATACAATGATCGGTAATCTGTATTGTTAAAAGCGACGGCAACCTTTTTTCATGTCACTTTTAGCAAAAATAAGGTCTGTTGATTATCCCAGATATATGTATTTTCACTTAATTACAGCTTTTCGTAATTTAATTAATTTCTCGTCCTCTACTCCGGAAGTGACGTTTTGGGAGGCAAGAATTTCGCGCCAATTTCTATTCATACAGTCACATTGTGAGAGCTGTCAAGCAGTCATTGTTCTACCTCGGATGTGATAAGTTCGGTCGTCGTTTGCTTTTGTTTACAAGTCAGTCAACATGCCACGCTGTTACTTTTCTTGTCGAAAGACATACATGTACTAACTATGTTGTATAGTTATAAAGTAGAAGGAAGAGTAAGTCCATTTATAGTAGCACTACATGTATGTACCATTTTTATTGACAGTCAGTAACTTTGTCGACAGGTTTGTTAAGTATATGGATAAAGTTAACAAGTCCACCGACGGAGATAATAAATCTATCGAAAGAATTAGGTCGGCCTTCGGTAGAGCTTTGTTGTGAGAGAGAAACCCCGCGTTGATCTTTTCCAGCCACCGTACGCATGCACTTTCCAGTATTTCACACCAATCTGGCTGTAGTTTAATCGAGGTATACGGATGCTACAGCTGATCTGGGCCACTTTTAGCAGAAAATTATTTGGGAACATTTATGGCCAAATAAGTTCACCATAAGATCATGGGCGGCACACCATAGGGGGCTGAGGGGAATATAGCCCCACTTTTCTCAGTGGTACGCTGCCCATGGTCTACAGACCGTGCACCGCAGGGAGGCTGGAGGACTTTAGCCCCCCACTTTTTTCAGTGCTGGGCCGCCCATGAAGATGTGATTTCGAAAAATTTTTCTTAACCTTGATTGCTACAAGTTTTCCTTAGCGACAACAGCTGTCCTTAGAGGTCAAAAAGAGCAGCTGGTAAAAATATCGGATGTTGTACATATTTCCAGGGATACACATCCTAGTACAGTTGAAGCAAGCATCTTCTTGCATAGGCCATTCACGTAATTTGCAAAATGTCATCCATTTCTCTCCTTGAAAAACAAGGGTTCTTGGACAGGAGTTATCTTGTGTCATCATAGAACATTAAACAGAGGTTATTAAACGGGACATGTTAGACAATGTCTATGCATCCTCCATAAAGCATTTGAATGAAACCATCACACTTGTAATTTATACCTTGATTGTAGATCGGTCTCGCTGTCGGCGACATCGAAAGTGTTAAAAGCAACGCCCGGTTGAAACGTCTGGCGATGCAGGTAGGTCAAAATATCGATAAAAGTCCAACACAGAATTAATGCGTTTGTCCAAAACAGTAAAATGATTATGCTAACAGTTCGCTGGTATCGCCCCAGTCATACTACTGTGGTTATCACTGCTGTTTACAATGATCAGTTTCAACTGCTTTAAGTTTGAGGAAGGAGTGACAACGAAGGGAGAGTGGCAAAATTGTGCGAGGACAATTTGCGATTTTAATTACCAAATGATGTCCGTTTGTTTAGTTTTTAAAATCTATAGTTAACGTAAATTCATGTAATTTATTCAGTTTAAGTGGTTGCCACTTTGGAATTCCAACGGAGAAAGTAGTACTGTTTTGGTCACGTGACGATGATTATCTTTATTGTCACGTGACCGTACAATATCCCTTTAGGTTGTTGCACGGACACGTTAGACGGTTGTTGCACGGCTGTATCAAGACGTGTGTGGTATAATGTAACATAATTTCATAACCCAAGCATGTCTTGTTCAAAAACTATCAATTCATCGAGTTTGATAATTTGTGGAAACGGTGTCTACAGATTGTCGTTCAACAACTAAATTACATCCTTCTTTTACATGAAAACCATTTATGAACCAAATATAAACCCACTTGAGTTATGATTTAATTATGCTGATATAAATGGGAACAGAGATCTTTTCAGACGTACTATATGTCACGTCACGGGACCAACGTGTTGAAATATTCCCTGATGAGTTGTTGGTTACAGTTTCAAAGGTATAAATAAATATAATAAAACAATAATAACCAGTCTTCCTAAAGTAGCCCTAAAATGTAACTATGGAAAGTTCGGTGTTAGACTGTGTCTTTTTCAAAGGTCTTTTGATTTGTGAGGCAATGATGGCAACGGCTCCATAATAAAACCAAAGACAAGGAAAACAAAGTCAATGCAACATTGATGATGCCTCAGTAAAAGTGCTGCGTTAACAGGCATTTGCTATGTGTCCACCAAACAAAGCCACATCAAACGTTTTAGACGAAACTATATTTTCAGTCAATAACACTGATAGCATGGTCGTGGCCTGCACAAAGGTACCTAGGTAAAGATGAAATGGCAAAGTATAAACTGGAATAAAGCAAGTTCGCGTGGATGATTATGTACTGTGAATCTAATGAAAATTGGGCAGTGGTTCAACCCTATCTCCAGTTTAGTGCTGAAATCCACCCAGGGGAGTAGCTAGGGATTTCTGCTGCCCGGCTCAGATCATAGCGTTGGCGTCCCACATCTAGCAACCATCTCCACACCAACTTGTCAGACAACCCCGTAGCCGTAGCTACATATATGTGTATGTCAACGTTGCCCCCGCTCACCAATCAATTCCCATCTATACCCGCTGATCCACCTGAGCTATTTTAAGATATTGACTTATTGAATAGAAAAATTGGACTGGGGTTGCCAAACAATATCCCAGGAAATCCATAGATTCATAAAAGTCTTATTTTCAGCCGGTCAACGTTAAATTCAGGATGAGAATTTGCTCATGGAAACAATGCTGTTCGCTTACTTGTCCTTAGAGCAAAAATAACCAAAACCTGACAACCAAAATGGTATACAGAAATAGAGTTAAAAAGTTGATAATAACTTAGTGGTGGCATAAACTAACTTTCATTGAACAATAATCTGTTGATACACAGTCGGTGAAATTTGGTAGCCGGCAATGTAATGATATTTTAGGAGACCGCACTGGAATTTGTCGGGTCTGTCATGCCAACGAAAGCTTTTTGCAAAATCAAGAACAGGAGTGTTGACACTGTAGTCGTAAGTTTTCTGACTAACTCAGTTGCAGAGCACTTGGATGTTCTCAAAGCAGTCGCGAGGGAGCATCCCGGTTACCTTCACAACTCAAAAGACGACAAGGTGATCCAATAGATCTGAAGAACCTTGTGATAAGCTGAGAACATACCGAAATTCATACTGTTTAGGGAATGCAGGGCTAAGCGTAGATGCGGCCAGTGCAATTGACGGGGTTGTCGACTTATTTTGCCAAGAAATCGCTAGGTTATCGTGAAATGTACCGAAAGAGTCTCAGTTGGTGATATTATGAACAAAAAAATGAAGCATTGAAGGCAGGATTACTACATCTCTCAAAACTCAGTCAAGCAGGCAACCGAAAATACACTGCAAATTCTCGCGGCCAGGCCCGTGATATCTCGGGATCCAAAGTTTTACACTAGTGGCCATGGGTCACGTGCGGGAGTTGGCATTCCAGTTGCTCCAGTTCCGTTGTTGATTTGCACACAAACACGATGACAACATTTACAGTTGTGATAAAACATCAAGGAAATCATCAGTTTGTTATTGTTTTGCAAATAGGTGGAGCTGCACACTGAGCTAGAAAGTAACCTCCCTATGCGACTTCTGAAGTGGGTTGACAAAACAGAGATTAAAACTTACCCCAACTGTAAAGGTTACTTGTTGTCGCAGGTAAGTAAAAAGTTCACAGCTTCATGCAACGGATATTTTCTTAAGTAGGGGTATAGAGAGAGGTGAGTTAGAGAGTGAGGGGATAGAGAGAGAGAGA
>NMRA01000683.1:98130-121873 GCA_002633005.1 Phoronis australis
AGTGAGGAGATAGAGAGAGGTTAGGTACAGAGTGGGGAGATGGAGAGAGGGGTATGGAGAGAGGTGAGGTAGAGAGTGGGGGATAGAGGGAGGGGAGATTCGGGGATATAGAGACGGGAAATAGAGAGAGGGGGTAAGGCAGTCTAAGCTGAAAACACCGAACGTTCACAGCAAGAGCTCAGTTTACAAGATAAGCTTTTTCTCACCAATTAGAAATACCGGATGTAGCAAAGCCTGTCTGCCAGTTTACCACAGACCTAGACATAGAATACTTACCAAGCACATACCTATGTGTATGATGTGGAAAGTGTCAATTTAATTAATTGCATTTCAACAACACTTATTTAAATTTGATCTTTTTTTAGAAAACAATGAAACGACTACAAACAACCGTCGTCATTCAATACATCTAATATGTAACAAATGTTCTCTTCATTCTAGTTATCCCCAAATAATACCTCTTCACCAACCTTAACACTGAAAATTATAGTATTTCTTCTTCATCGAGTTTAATAAAAGCATACAGGAAATGGAAAATGTCCTTCCAAAAACAATTACTAGTTTTGGGTAGCAGCATGCTTATGGAAACAGATCTAAAATGTAGAACGGTTCAGCGATTTTAAATCAGTGCGTAAAAAGAGTTTAAACCGTGCACTCAAATCTTTGGCAGAAACTGTGGCTTTTTCATTTTGCGTGTAATCAAAAAATTCAAGACAGTTTTAAGGCAATCAAAATACAAATTAGTACAGTTCATCATATATTTTGAACAATGAACTTGGCCCCCATTTTCTAAAAAATCGACTTGGCCTAAGGTAGAGAACACTGTAGAACGATACAAATACAAGCATTAAGTAAGTATCAGCCCAAATCTGGTTAGCAAAACAAAACTTCGAAGTAAAACTGTCAGGAAATGCGGGTTTGTTGTTTTCGTTTTATTAGAATAATCAAGTAGAACTTAATCATATGTAATACCTTCTTCCCAAGAATTTCTTAAATCTACAAGTTGTGATGAATCGGGATTTTCTTAGTGCATCTAATCTTGAAACATCTTATCATCATTTGATGAATAAAGATTTGAGTAGATTATTTTTTAGTTCCTGCAGAATTACTTCTCGATTGTTGATCAATGTGCCCTCATCATTCATTAACATTGAAATGTTTTCATTAACGGGCTTCCTTTTTCTACATTACCTAAATGTTTAGTTGATTTCCACCGCTCTCCATTCAGCGAACACGGCATCTCATTAAACATTAGAGAATTCACAATTTGGACAAAATGGAGGACAGTGTTGCTTAATTTTTCCTAGACATTTTCTTTCTCTTTTATTCTCTGTGTTTTAACAGAACTGTGTGGCAGAGTAAAGGATCTAATATCCACTGCGAACATGCACGTAAAGGATCGCCAATACTATTTCCATTTTCAATTTTAGCGCCTTTAATAATAGCCTTAACTTGTACTATACTTTTACATGTACGTGCTTCTTGAATAAAAAGCCTCAGTGGAACTCACCTGTTTACAGACTTTCCAAAAAGTGATGAAAACAGATGTCAAGACACCAGAGGAAGATCATGAAGAAAGTGATTCCAACCAGTACATGTATGAGGAGTTGCTTAAACAGAAACAAAGGTTCGGGTCACGAGGCTGGTCTGCTTAAATTTGTGGATTTTTTGTAAAGCCCTTCGACCCCCCACACCCCTCGACTCCTTCAACCCTCGATCCTCTCGGCCTACAACACTCACGACCCAAAATCCTCTTGACCCACGACCTGTGCAATTGATGTATCTCTGCGCTGTTTGCACATTTCATACTCATATTGCGTCTTGACTTTCTCAAGACTTACCTACACGCGAATCTGCTCTGGTTCGAGTCTGAAAGTTAAAAATAGAAAGTGGCGGAAACAAATGATCTGAAAAAGCGAATTGTGAGCGTGCTATCGTTGTCACGGAAAGAGTTCCACGAGCGGCTACGAACGGCCCCGTGAACGTGAATGAACATAATATCACATGTTTATTACTTGTTTTCTGTTGTATACTTGTTTGCAATATACCTGTACTCCATGTAACGTTGAGATACTGTTTTAGCTAGCAGTTTAGTTTTTCAAACGGATGAAAATTACATTTTTGTCGGTTCCTCGATCTCTGTCACCAAAATAGCTCGAATCTGCTATTCCATTACAGCGTCCTGTCGTTCATTAACTTTTCCAGACGTGAGGGGTGCTAAACGTGCAGTAATATCTGGCTTAACTTATCTTTCATTTTTATCAGCCCACCCCAGTCAAGCTAGATACAATCTGATCGGAGATTAGAGCAATTATCAAACAAAAGAGCGCAGGCCCTCCAACCATCATCTCCAGAATGGAGTGAATTGGCTACGAGGGGTAAATTTACCAACTTGTTGTTGGGCTATACAATCGAACAAGTTGGGAGCAACGGGATGTCGCCGTCATGCCCTGAAGAACAGACGGGACAATTACACTCTGCCACTGACGACATTTGTAACGTTTAAAGGACTTTGGTTTGATTTTGTCGCGTTTTTTTCTGTTTTTGGCTTTCAAACTTGCGGAATCGATTCTCTTTATTACAAAAAGAAAGGTCAGCCGAGCTCATGGCCCGACTCGTTGGTCCTGCAAGTCAGCGCTTGTTATATGACGAGGTCAACTGGGTCGAGGTAGTTGTGGGTCGCGGGTCGAGGGGGTTGTGGGTCGTGGGTTGAGGGGCCGGGGTCATGGGGTGAGGGGGTCGATGGGCTTTAGAACAGCCCTACATTTGTTTGTATAAACCTTTTATTTGCATTTCGTGATCCATAGTAAAACGATGATGCTATATGCTAACCAGTTGTTTACAGGTAAAAACATGCATTAATTTTGTAACGAAGAGCAGCAATCGTGGAGCGTATTTTGTAACAAACAAGGCGAGATGGCCTCATGTGCACACCCAGAGGCTACAGCAGATGCAGTGACATTGTAGCATAGCAGTAGAACGCACGTTGTGAACACAGTGCAAAAGTCTTCTTGCGCGGGGCAACATGATTAAGCACTTCAGATAATTTATGGGAGTCATTGATGTCAACATCTCTGTAAATCCTTCTCGTAATCACTGTTATCCGTGCCTTGATTTCTGGTTAATGGTTTTTCAGGGTTAAAGATTTAGCTTCAGCTATGGATAAGCAAACCGAACTACTTCGTTTAATTGTGCAAAAGATGGAAATCAAGGCTGAGAATGATGAGCAGGACGAGGGTTCCACGTACACAAGTCCCTCTTTGCCGAGTCCCCTGCAACAAAACCAAGGCCGTGCTTGGTCCTCACCAAACGTCAGGCGCGCCATCATGAAACACTCGACAGTGTCTCATTGGAAGCAGAACATGCAGTAGCGTGATACTCGCGTGCAGACTCGAACACTCATCACAATAATATGTATTGAATACTTGATTCTGTGGTTTAGAATTGGGCATGAGCAGTACGTATTGCGCACTTAGCTTGTGGAAAACTAGGAGCCGTGGCGGATCAGTCTATTTTTAAATTGCCCTCTTTCTGTTCACTTACAATATTTTTGTGAACTATCCTCCAAACATCGAGGGCCGCACCTGATATTAATTGATGACATCAGTAGTTGTTTGGACACAGATACTTTCTGATTAATCAATCATGTAGTCACAATCTCTCTGATCTCGGCTTCGCTTTTCAACTGATGCGAGGATGATCGTTGATACCGTATTAACAATTAACGAGTGACTGCATTAATATTTCAAAAGGTATTCGTGGAATTTCTCGAAAGACTTGTTTTTTCTTTGTATTGAAGGCTTAACCAACGGCATGAATACTGTCACTGGAGTGCGTGAAAACGTGGCTGGCAAATTATCGAATTTTCCACGAACATCATTCGAATTTTTAAATGCACTCCAGAATTGATTGTGTGAAGTTGCCAGAAGAAAATCAAATGTGTAACAATCTTACTTTAGATATATCATGATTGCAACACTTTGACAAGGTGTCGCTGTCCGTCCAAAAGTATCTGTTTCAACTTGTCTACTTAACTGAATATTCTAAGATGCTCGGCGTAACCGTGGACTCGTGTCTTGAATTAGGTGAACTCAGTTAAGAAACCAGCGCAAAAAGTTTTAGTCATCCGTCCAAAATTTGATTGTTGTCCAAAATAAGATTTTGATGGTCAAGTTATGCTGGAAGCAAGCAGCATATAGGACAGTCTCCCCAGACTATCACTGATCACAGTTTGTGGTGTTGCCAAGCTCAAAATGGTAAATTACCACAGTTATTAATTTGGTGTTATTGTTTTTAAGCTTGCTTTATGGTAGTCAAGTAGGTCATTTTAGGTCAATAAGTAAGTACAGTTGTCAATGATCTTTTGTCTACAGAGAACTATTTTTACATGTCTGCTTCCAACGACGCCATTTGTGATTAACGTTTCTTATTGGTTTAAAATGTTCATCATTATACTAGTAAGTTTAATTAGGTGCAAATTATGTTACGGGAAATGCTATAATCCAATCTCGCGGTACTACATGTACCACGTTGTTTATACAGTATTTATTCAAAATTCACCAGCGGGAACTGGTTAGCGAACCCCTTCGATTCACATTGGGGTTTTCCAGTAACCTTGTGTTTTCTCGTTTTACTACGTACACAAGGTGTTAGTTAAAAATAGTATGACTCATTAAATTCTGAATATCCAAACGAAGTCCTGGTTTACAAACAACCCCCTGGTCTTCCGGTGTGCCGGAAACCATCCGAAAACCAGTTACCGTAAGAATCTCGTTTAAGTCTAGGTTTGTGTGACTATTTTTATGTAAATTTGTATGTTAATATGCCACCGTTACCCTAATGAAACAAGTCACACTTTTTAATATTTTTTCATTCACCATCAAAAACAATTACGCAATATCTGGAATTACTAGGGTTTTCTATATGCTCACTCATTTTCAGATTTATTATCATTGACAAACAAGTACAAAAACAAACATCAATTACACCCATTCATTCTCGCATGCATACTCCAGGAGAGAGTTATCGTATCTCGTATAAAGTAAACAACTGCTACATTGAGTTAGAGGGACCAATAAAATTTTCCCATTTCCCAGAAAAGCAATCTTGCACAAAATGTTTATATGGAATTAATTTTTCAGCATTATAGTACCCATAAGTATACGTAACAAACTTGTGAATATTAGGTTTTTGTTTGACATCTCTCCTTGTAAATGTAAGGTTTGTCTATTGATAGCAAAATGTTTAATAGAAAATCATGCGTCTCATGAAGTCCAAGAATAACACGTTTGTAAGAAAGACAGTTGGGAAGCTTAATGAGACACTTATGACGTAGTTCTCTGAATTCCTTCCAAAAATGTTGCTCAATGCGACATTCCCAAAAAAGGTGTGACAGCGTCTCTGGACCTTTATTACAAAAGGAATGTAAATTAGAATCTCGAACCTGGATTTTGGATGAAAAGTATTTGTTGACGTAATCCAGTTTAATATTCTAAATTGGAAGTATATGATGTTGGGATCCTTTGCAATTTCGTCAGGCAACGCGTATATTTTTCTGCCAATCTAAACTATCTCCTTACTCTATTTCCAATTTACACTCTGACTTCGAAGGTTTCTTGTTAAAGATAGAACAAATATGTCTACACCCTTCAAATCTGTCCGTAGCTGAGTAATTGCTAAAGGCATGCAAGGAGAATAGACATTAACACTTTTGAATTTACTTTGAAATAGACTTTACTTTTTTGAAACCTTCTTAGAATAGAAACAACTCCATTATATTCTACAAAGTTGGTTTTTACATCGAAGACATTTTTCATACGGTCTAACCTAACAACATCGCCATCAGACATATCTCTCATAAATCTAATGGCTTTTACAAACCAAGACTTCTAAAAAACACTTCTGCCTCCGATCCACGAGTTACTATTTAACCACTGAGGTTGGTTCAAGAAGTCTTCTTCACTCGCAACAAAGTTTTCTCATAAAAGGATGTCATCCTTGCAAATATGTCAAACTTGTTTTTAAATGAACATCAGTTGTGGTGTTTTCGCTAAAACCGCAATTTATTGACAGATTGTGTCTTTTGTTGGTTATACTTGTACACACAGTTCTTCAGGAAGTCTCCATATAAGGCCCTGGCTTTTCAGGCAAAGCTATGCATTTCTGGGAACACTGAAAATGCATTCTAACTATACCCAATTCAGCTTAGCTACACCTAAGTATCAACCCAAGTACCTTTTGCAAGTTTGCCTGATTCTACCATGCATTTGCCATCAAACCTAAAATCGCTGATTTTGACTGGCCAAATATTTGCTTACCATAGCAACAGCGCATTTTTCAGCTTGGCAACCCCCTAATTTTAAGGGGAGGGTCACTATAAATAAATGTATTTGAATATGGTGGTCTGCTTCTAAAATGACTGAATACTTGAAAATGAAATTCATTTGTCGTGGGTTTTGCCGCTTCAAAAAGAGCATTTCTAGCTTAGATACTACACTGTATCTCTCTGCCACACGATACACTGTTATTAGTTAATAACATAGATAACAACCATGTAAAGAAATCCAAAAATTCAGTAAACATGCATGTGCTTATGTTGTTGTTCACTCTGTTTAGATTGAGTTGCATGTAACTTTCAATAGAGTAACTTGTTGTATATTGGATGTAGTGTCTGTGTGCTAAACGCCTGGGCCCAGTTGCATAAAAGTTATACGCCATATCGCAACAATGACGTCGCATTATCACACGCCACGTTGTAGTTGTGGAACAATACATTTGACGCCTTGCAACAATCAAACTTATAAAGCGCATAAATTTGAAGTTTTATGCAACTCATCCCTGGACGTGTTAAGCCCTGAAAAGGAAATCCAGTCTTTTCATCCTGTGAACATGTCATTGTTCTGTGGCAATTGATATTTGAAAACTCCTCGCTTTTAAACTTACGCAGTTTTTGGTAAATCAATGTTGTGCTCTCTTTTTATGACATTATTTTGGAAGAGGTGGAGCCATACGGTATCTCTTTAGCCAGCCACAAACTGAAAAGACTCACTAAACTTAAGTGCGTTACCGTAATAAGTACACATGTTATCACTCCCATCAATCATATGGTGTTTTAATTCATGTTTTATAGCTAGTTACTGGTTACAGAAACAGTTCAACGTGACCGCTTCAATATTAAACGTGTTTTTGTTTTTTTTTGTACTGCATTCAAGTTGTTCATTGTGTTGAAAGGTTGTTAGAGTTATTTTGGCTTACGTATTAAATTGCTGTACTGAGATCACTTTGTTTTGCTAGATGTATTCCTCAATTACCTTGAACGTTTGAAACCCACGCGTCCAATACTTTTAACGCATGGCATTTTTATCTCTTATGCAAATGTGACGAAAAGTGACAAATTCAGTGTTGGGTGGAATCATTAAGGTTTTGTACACTGCAGACCATCACAAATGGTCAAATCTGGAATGATTCAGAGATCGCATCTCAAATGGTTGATCAGATTCATGTGCAAACTTTCAAACACAATACTTTGTGCAATGTCTTCCAAAATCTTGTCAGCCAGAGATTTGTTTTTAAAATGTTCCGCATTTGCACAAGGAGCACAACAATTAGATGTTTATCATCTCCATGAAAAAGTTGCATAAAATGGAAACAAAATGATAATTCAGAAATCTCTAACTTTTGTGAGATTGTGTCTTCAATATTTATATGAAACCAAATTTTGCCCTGTTGTTGACACTGCTATCGGTGTACCTTCCTTTTTTGATAAATTTTACTAAGAAAGCATGGTCATGTGATTCAATTTACGCCAGATTATTAAAAAGCAAACATCAAATTCTACAGGTTTTTAACTTTTTAAACATGAACTACAAATGGCGGGTGCTTTTTCCTTTAAACAGGTAGTCACGGGTTTCAAAATGAATCGGTTGCAGACTTGAACCTTGGCCTGGTACATGTATGTTTTTGTCCATAACTAAAATGACGAATCTGTAAAATGAATTAAAGGCAGACTATTCGCATCCTTGAATACACATTAAGTTCAACTTTTCCTCCTTCCACCGGTATTGATGATCAGTATTGAAACCTGGAAACTGGTGGAATTAATTGACGTTGTCAAGGATGTAGTGCCATTAAGCAAGACATAAGGGGTTCCAGCGTCGAGTTGACACGAACAGCTGTTGATCAGTGCTATTCTCCACCAACGATAATACACATCCCGTCAACGTGTTTTATCAGCGTGACATTTCCACAAACCCTGCATTTGTGGAACGTGATCAACTATTTCCAAACACGTTGTTGATTATTTGGATAACTCTACAAGAAACCGCTGCAAAGCGCCTCGGGCAACACAAACTCTCATCGACATCGTGTGCGCAAATCAGTCACCAGGTGGCGAGACCGCCTCGCCGACGCCCGGCTCATCAAGATCTCAGTGTCAAACAACTTTGTCTCGGACATCGACAATTCGTGTGCCTGCGCAAAAACGTTCTGTATAAATACAATTCAGGAGTAAGAGAAATAGAAGAAATAAGAATCAGTTATCAAGAGAAGATAGTATCGGTTCACGTTGCTTTTAATCTTCGATATTTTAAATTAAGGTCATGTTTCTCGTTGTCTGTGAAAGTACCTCAGTACGCGGTAACATTGAAGATACATCTAACTCTTACCAGCTATCACCACTCGAAATATTATTGTTATTATCATTATTTATTTGTTACAGTGACATAAGGGTGCCAGTGAATACAAACTTAAAGACAGAACATTCACCACACACCCCAGCCTCAATGGGCTTACTTAGTCCGCTAATAATAATTAAACCATTATATAACAAATTGCACACGCTCAAATATGACCACTTCAGACTAGTTTATAAACAAATAAAATTTTTCCTTAAATGAAAGCTATTGAGCTTTCATTCAATTGGCATTGTTAAGTGGTGCCTGAAGATTGTTACACAGATGTCTTGAAAAAAAGATCCGATTTATCACCCTCATTTAGTAATTTTACCACACCACCCCTCGTTATGCAATTTTGAGGTTATGATCAATACACTGCTTTACCAAATCTGTCCCCACTGCTATGAGATTGAAACTTAGACAAAGTGTTGACAAAACATGTTACTTTCATTGCTTAAAAAAATTGTCAGCCAGTGTATTAGTGAAACATTTTGGCACCTCAAATGTACTAAAATGAGAAATTTTCAAATAACTGAGACCGTAGCATGAGCACGTAAAATCAGATTGTCTTTGATGTTCTTCGATATTTTGCAACGAGTTTTTCCTGCTGAATGTTTTGAATGTTTTACTGCTTACCACCTAAGACTATAGTACTCCTAGATACCATACATTGCTCGATTTTTGTTTAAAAGCCGATTATGTCCTCCCTTGTCAACAGGGTTAGACATGAACTCAACAAATGTAGGTCTTTTGATTTACAGTTGAATGCTTTGTAATTTCCTCACGGGTATTTCTTCACACCTATTCAAGTCAGATTTTCTGTTCATGCAATGCGTTGTAATATCAAATGAAGTTTAGTGGCATGACCACAACTTTTTCATACGACTTACAACAAAAAGGCCGCAGAAATTTTGCTGACGAGTTGTGTCATTGTTGGATATAACAACACAGGTCACATGGATATAGAACCTTGGGCGTATGTCAGACCGTTGCCCATAAATGCTCGCCATTATCTTCACTATAACAACGGGAACAATGACGATGCTGCTCTATGCGACCAGGTTTGCCGTGGATGACCACAGAAGCGGAATCCCAAAGTATCCACAAAAACTTATCATACACCTCAGTAACTCTTACCGCGCACACGAATCCATTCCCTGAAACCTAAACACCAATTTTTTTATATCCATGTATCGTGTAGTATTGCTCATGGTACAGGTTTAGATTCCGTTGTATTAAGATATCAATCGCCATCACTGTAATACGTAGTTTGAGTAAAATTTCTAGACAATGAATTTTATGGATTTATTATCTTTTAAGTGAAGGGTAAACTTCAAATTCTGCACTGGTTTTTCAAAAGTAATCACACATCTAAAAGGTAAAACCATGTTTGAAAAGTTTGTTCCTTATCTCATTTGAAAGTTGTTTACCTCACAGACAACACATCTATGTTGAAAATACTCCTTGTAAAAAGATATAAACACCAACCAGAGACTTTCATACTACAAAATATGTTTTCATAATACAATACAAAGATAACTGTACAGTGAAAAGTGCAAATGTTATGACTCTAATAAAATATTGCCTCCTACATCTTTTCAACAACCCTATTGCTACAGGACAGAGTCAACCACACAAAACCCAAAAAGTCAGGGAATTACATTTAAGGTGATGTTGTCTCACTGCGAAATCACAACGTCGCTGGCAACACTGTAAATTTCTTCTTACTCACAAACTTGGGGTAGCTGTAGGTACGACACCAATGTTCTTATCAAAAATAACCACCACAAAATGAAAAATTGCCTTGTAGGTTCCTATTAGGCAGCATTATTGCAATGAAACGGTCATGGAAAAATACATGTACTTTTGCAACATGGTGTGCATTACAATTACCGTGCGATTACAGTTGTATATACATACTAGACCAGTTACAAAATTACTCATTTGAACCATCAAATGCTCATTTCACCACAAACCAAGGAGTCACCAGAGCTATTGTTCCAACACAGTTCAGTACTGCAACAAAAAATCATTTCAAGTGGACATAAGCCCGCCTACTGTCACATAAAACAACTTTTGATTTAGACAACTTACCATCATGGAATAGGTATTATTTACTGGTCACTTTTGAGCAATTTCAGAATTTCGAAAGAACTGACAATATGCATTTGCTGGAGACCATGCTCTATAAGATGGCTTGTTTAACAGTGCGTGAGTTTATGCACAAAGCATGGTCTCGAGGAATGGCAAACTGTCAATTCGCTTCAACTCCAGAAATCACTTCCCATATGAATAAGTAACAAATTGAGAGAAGTTTATAGAGTTAAATAGTCTAAATCAAAACTTTACCCCCTGGATAGAATGTGCGTTTACAACCCGAGCCAAAGAATAAGTGAAAAAAACAGCCAAACCGCAACAGGGGGTCAAATGTCAGTACTAAATACTCTTTACAAACAAAAATCTATGATGGTAAATAGTTTAAAGCGAAAAAATATATTCAGATCAATTTCACAATTCCAAGGAAAAGAAACAGTACAGCGGTCAGAAATCACGAAACAAAAGTCTATATTTGTTGGCCACACTGACAAATACTATCAGACCAAAAAATCCAGTGGCTAAACAAAAAGAATAATGTACCCATTACCATGTGGCATTACCAACATGATTCACTGTCCCAGCATCATGATCGGAGTTTGGAAAAAAATTCAATACAGGTAAATTTAGATTTTTCCAGTTGACACAGCAGTTCTTCTGCAAACAAAGCTTGCAACAATACAAGCCTACTTCACTACACAGCTGTGCTGACATAATAATGCCACCGGTCGATTTAGCTGATCCGCCAGAGTATTTACAGGTTCAGCCACTGTACCGTTTCCTCCCTTTGCATGTTTATAATGCTACATCCTTGGCAATCTTAAAGTGCAGATTGTCTCTTTCCAATTCATACTGCACTTCCTCTGTCATATCTCCTACTGTTGATGTGATCAGTGAAGGTGGAGATGTCATTTTCTGGGAGCATGACAAAAGTGTCGTCCACTTATCTGAGCCAGATGGGTGGGGGTTTATGAGAAGACTCCAGAGCTGTCTTTTCAAACTCTTCCATGTATATGTCGGGTAGGATGGGAGACACAGGGGATCCCATAGCAGCTCCATGGCATTGCTGGTAGAAACTGTTGTTGCATAAGAAATATGTAGTATAAAGACAAAAGCCCAATAGCTAGTGAATTTGCTCAACGGACAGTTCAGTGTGAAGACTAAGAGGGGGGTCATCAGACAATCTTTTGCGTACGATAGCGAGGGCCTTGTCTACAGGGACACTTTCTAGTGAAAAGAGCACTGACATCATATGACACTAACTTGTGTCCTACAGCAACTACCAGGTTCTTGACTCTGTCGACAAAGTCGGAACTATTACGTGCTCTGTGTACACCTGCATGGTGTTACCCCCAGCCCCCAATCCCTCCCCCCACCCCTCCTGAACAGAGCTGATCGTTACATCACTGACTACCGTGACTATGTAACCGTATTGACAACTGCATTCAGTTCACCATGGAGACAGAAATCAACAGAACCTTACCGTTCTTGGATCTCTGCATACAAGTGGTCGATAATGGTTCAATCAAAATCAAGATCTACAGGAAATCGACACATACGGACCAATACCTCCAGTTTCCTTCCAACCACCCCTTAAAGCACTAATATTCTCTTGGACAGAGGTGATCGTTACATCACTGACTACCGTGACTATGTCGAAGAGATAGACCACGTTGGGGATGCGTAGCGAGCTAAGGGATACCAAGAATGGGTGTTTACTGACCCCTGTAGCCGTAAATCTACTGAAAAGCTCGATGGCCTATCCGTTGCCATCCCATATATAAGAAGAATATCTGAACGCCTACAACACACTTACAGAAGCCACGGTATTTCCTCTTTCATGAAACCCATCAACACCCTCCGTTCCCTACTATAAGTCAGACCCAAAGACCCAACCGCAACGGCCAAACAATGTGTGGTCATATACCAGCTGAAATGTGACCAGGATCCCAACCACACCTACATTGTAGAAAACAAGAGACTGTTCCTTACCAGATTCAAAGAACATTTGAAACTAGACAGACCAACAGCTCTGGGGGAACATATTTTGGCAACTGGGCATACCATCTCTTTGTCGTCATCCAGGATCCTAAACAAGGAACAAAATTGACATACTCGTAAGCTCAAAGAGGCCATAAACATCAACAGTCAGCGCCGTGGCGATTCTCATAATTCAACTTACCTAGCCTTTAGAAATATCTTGCGCACATACAGCCGACCGGGACCGGGATTATCGCCGCAACGGACCTGCGGCGTTTTGTCAAGCATCGTACACGTCTGATGGTGAACCCTCTTTTGCGATTGCGGCAACGGTACAATGCGTGGGCTCCACACCGTTTGCTGTAAAATAAGAATAAAATAGTTATAGCCATGATACATTTGTTATCTAGGTTGATGAACAATTTAGAAATTATAGGCCATGGGCCGTATTTCCAGTTGTTTCATCATGTGACCATGTGAGGGGGCAACTTGGTTTTTTCTGTATTAACCATTACGCAATTGATACAGCTCATGAAAGTTCCCCCGTTTTAAGTTGCACATTTTTTGTGTGTCCAAATGTTACATTATTGAAAAGGAGGTGGTGCTAAATCCACCAAAAGACTAACACATGATGGCATCATAAACCAATCACAAGCTCAGAAATTAAGTAACTGTAAACGTAATCTAACATTGGGGCTCCCTTAGGAGATGCTGTCAATAAATGCTGCATACACTTTCAAGCAATAAGTTCATCTGATCTGTTGAGATTCTCGAAACTTACATGGGGAAGACTGCGTGAAAGAATGACTTTCCCTTGGAGATAAAGACAGTAATGTGTCCCACCGGTTGCCATTTGCACTCAAGTAACTCCCCCCACCCGGTTGGCGTTGGCTCCAGGCAGTATCAAAAAGCATGTTATATAAGCATACTGACGCTACAAAGATTGAAGAGCAAAGAGGAAAGATTGCAAAAGTACGAAGAATGCCGAGAACAGAACCCCCTGATTACGACCAAGATGATGGTGAGTGTTATTTTTTTTTCTGGGAGTATAATAAATTGACGCAAGTCACTGAGTCAGTGACAGTGTAGTCAGTGCCTCAATGGGAAACAGGTCACTTCAAACCCAACTCAACTCGTACCCAAGTCAAGTTTCAAAAGTATTTCAAAACTATTTAAGAGCGACTCCATATAAAAACCAACAGGTAGAGTCTATACCCAAAATCACAGATTTTTTTGAAACTTAGCACATGAGTTTGGTTTGGTGAGATGTAGAAAAAAATCATTTTTTAAGAATTTTCATTCATTATTTCTCTTTTTATGACCTGTAACTCCATTTTGCAACAAAATTGGGGGTTGAAGTAGGCATGGTTGAATGCATTTTACTAGCATTTGTGGTCAGGTTCAAAACAAATGAGTGATACGATTTGAAAGGGCAAAGGTTGAATGATTTAATGGCATAACTTTCAAAACTCATTTTTAATTTTGTATGTTTTGATTTTGTGAGGCAAAAACGGCTATTCTGCAGGTTTTCACTGAAGCCATTTTCGGCCAAATTTGGCACTCTGTAGCAGCCAAAACGCACCTTTCCAGATATTGACCCTATAATAATTTGTTCAGTCATTCCTATCTTGTTCATAATCTAAAATAAAAAATCTTGCCTCTCCCGTAGTTTTTGCCTACGAAGCATTACACGAACTGCACTTCGTCCTATTTGTATGTTCTCAGTTGCCTCAGCCACCAATAGGGGGCTCTTGGAACACATAATTAGCTTGAAAAACACGACATAAAAACTTTGTATTTTGGAGAAAAGGCAAACAGCATTACTAATTACCATTTTCTGAAAACCACATTGATGATTATTTGCTTATAGCAAAAAATTATGTACATAAATGACTGGCATGAATACTTCTAAATGACAGATGGCGCCGCTGTTTGTTTACGTGGAGACGGAAGACGCTACCTTGCTGCAATTCAAGCCTTCACGAGGTATTGCCGTCTATTTTAAATGAGAACACGGGGTTTTGGATAAATTTGGGAGGTTCTAGTGTTTTTGAACTCAACCCTGCCNTGGACAAGGCCCTGTGCCAGGCGTACGGCGAACAAACTGAGAGGGTCCTTGGCATGGTAGACAGCCAGCTGGCGCAGCATGGCTCCTAGACGGGCATTGTTGGTACCTGGCAGGAGAAATGATAATGTTAATAAGCACTGTGTATTTATAAGTCCAGTGAGAACACATCTGTCGTCCAAAAAGCGGGAACAGTCACTTTTTACAGCAGTCATACATTTTGAGAGCCAGTTGTCTCCACTGAATAATGTGTATCAAAAAGGTTCTTAAAACACAGGGCCTCTGTTAAAGTGAAAATTGCCTAAAAGCTCAAAAACCTAGTAACTTCATAACTGCACTGCACAATAATGAATCAAGACTTTCAAAACTGAGAAACTACAACGCGACTGATTTCTGCCGTAAGTTCTGTACCACCATTGAATGTGACAAAAACTTCTACTAGAGGGTAACCGCATGACTGGCTGGCATCACATGTCCAGTGATGTGTGCAGTAGGGATAAACTAGAACCACAGCAGGTGGGGAACAACAGTAATAATGTTTTGAAAGTTTTGAAATAGTTTTTGCTGACCAATAATCTACAAACAGTTGTTAAGAGCGACTCCATATAAAAACCAACAGGTAGAGTCTATACCCAAAATCACAGATTTTTTTGAAACTTAGCACATGAGTTTGGTTTGGTGAGATGTAGAAAAAAATCATTTTTTAAGAATTTTCATTCATTATTTCTCTTTTTATGACCTGTAACTCCATTTTGCAACAAAATTGGGGGTTGAAGTAGGCATGGTTGAATGCATTTTACTAGCATTTGTGGTCAGGTTCAAAACAAATGAGTGATACGATTTGAAAGGGCAAAGGTTGAATGATTTAATGGCATAACTTTCAAAACTCATTTTTAATTTTGTATGTTTTGATTTTGTGAGGCAAAAACGGCTATTCTGCAGGTTTTCACTGAAGCCATTTTCGGCCAAATTTGGCACTCTGTAGCAGCCAAAACGCACCTTTCCAGATATTGACCCTATAATAATTTGTTCAGTCATTCCTATCTTGTTCATAATCTAAAATAAAAAATCTTGCCTCTCCCGTAGTTTTTGCCTACGAAGCATTACACGAACTGCACTTCGTCCTATTTGTATGTTCTCAGTTGCCTCAGCCACCAATAGGGGGCTCTTGGAACACATAATTAGCTTGAAAAACACGACATAAAAACTTTGTATTTTGGAGAAAAGGCAAACAGCATTACTAATTACCATTTTCTGAAAACCACATTGATGATTATTTGCTTATAGCAAAAAATTATGTACATAAATGACTGGCATGAATACTTCTAAATGACAGATGGCGCCGCTGTTTGTTTACGTGGAGACGGAAGACGCTACCTTGCTGCAATTCAAGCCTTCACGAGGTATTGCCGTCTATTTTAAATGAGAACACGGGGTTTTGGATAAATTTGGGAGGTTCTAGTGTTTTTGAACTCAACCCTGCCTTCCTCTTGTTTCTATCTTCCATGTTCGAGCCACAGGCAAAGGAAGGCACTCAAGGGGTATAGCCCACTGGTGGATTTAGGGGGGAGATGGCCCCCCTAAAATTCTCCCAGATTCCATTTGGCAGTTCAGTGTGCGAATTGCTGACCGCTTTATGCATGCACCTAGGGGGGGGGGGGGGGGGNGGCGAATGCACAATGCATAGCCCTGAACAAACCCGTTTACCCATTTTTTTTTAGTAATAAGTTCCGCAAACCCAAAAGTTCAAGATCCCCTACATACCTACATTTTAGGCTGGGTGCGCGCATATGGCGAAATTCTGGTTATTCCTGTGCCCTACCCCCCCAAATTAAAATCCTGGATCCGCCCCTGTAGAACCCTGTTCAGTGCAAAAATCCTGGGTCAACAGTCATTGTAACTTTGGGTTCATATTGTAATGTCCCTGCACGTTGCTATTTTCAGTTGTCACCAGTTTCCCTCTCCCCCACACACCGAGCACCCTAACCTTGAATATTTCTGACCGTGTGACCATCAATGGTGTACAAAGGCAAACATTCACAGTCAATAGAAAATAATTCACGAGACAATTTTATTAATGACTTATTTATGACAGACACGAAATAAACAGAAGTAACGGTCTCTGATTTCATAGCAAACATACTGAGTGACTCTGTGGTGTAGCAAGGGATGGTCGGTGGGGCACAAGGTGCTCGCTATGCCACTGGACTGTAATTTCCCCTTAACTGCAAACTACGATTAACTACGATACAAGATATACCGTAATATATGGCGAGCACAGTAATCTCCAATTATGATAAAATCAAACTACCATTATCACATCTGAATCTTTGTCCCTCTTTTGCTCTGATAACTGCCTTTCATTCTCTACGGCCACCATTCCACCCTCGCCAACTAAGATCCATTTTGCATCTGACGTGGCAACTACAATTGCAAAATAGGCCAGCACCTTTTCTACTTAAGCCACAGACGAACTTTGCTTTTCAATCCACCCACTCACTCTTGTTTCGACCATGAACCATTCTATCGCTTACAACCAAAGACTAACTAGGCCCTGGCCAATATTCACTTGGCCCTCATCAGTCTGTCATTCAGCCCCTGGCCAGCATCCATACTTACTTGAATTCTTCCTAGCTACTACTCATTCTCCTTCAGATGCCACCCACTAGTTTCAGTTCATCCAAACACTCATCATGTCTACATTTATTCTTGTTTCTAACAGTCACTAATTGATAAAATGATACTAATTCCTAAGAATGAATACTTCTTGTGATTCTTCATAACAAAATAATCAACCTAATAAGATAATACTATACAGTTACTTGAGCTGAGCTGTAGACACTGTCCACCTAACTGTTCCAAGTTTAGTTGTAAACCCCCTCACTGATCGATACGAGTGAAACAAAAATCAACAATTCAAAACTGCTACAAACCAACTGCTGACCATCCCCAACCAGACATAAATCCCGGCAGCTAAACATTACAAAGAAAGCATTAAATTTGAGACCTTCACATATTTTTGACTGGTCATTAAGCTACAAAACTAGGCTAAACATTGAGCTCATTTATCACTTCGTTCAGTAAATCTGATGACATAACAGCATCTTCGGCAGAAATAGCATCGTCATCATCAACATTTTCAGGAGAGCCTAAACGCATTGCTGCAGACAACCTCGAAAAAAATCCAGCAATCTGCGATTCACTTAACCATTCATCACAAGTAAACATTTTCCCAGTGGGTTCTCGTAATGTTTTCATCATTTTCGCCACTTCCGAGGGTGAACGTTTTTTACCTGACTTTTCTCCTTCATCAAATATCTTTGTCAGAAAGTTCTTGACCTTTACTGAAAATCTTGTCGACCTTCTACCTTTTTTCAATGCCCACCCTATTACTTCAGCATTGGTCTCATCCACACTGTACTCTGAGGCTGCCTCAAATGATGCTCCAGTTCTTGCACTTAAAAGCATTTCTGACCACTGTCGTGCGATGTGATCATACGTAGTTTCCCTTTGTAAATGTTTGGAGTGGATACCCACATCCAAATGCTGACTCAGTTCTGCGTCGCTAGCAAAGAATTTCGAGCAGCCATGCTGGGTGCACGGGAACTTTTGTTGAGGCTCTTCACTAGAAACAATGCCAACCTTAACTCTTGGTGTTGAAAATTCACCATGTCTAAGGACGTTAGTAGATTTCAGAGACATAGGTTTTCCCATTTTCTCAGTGTTTGTAAGCAGCTTACCGTCACCTATATGGAAAGATTTCCACACGCGAATTCCTTGAGTGGAATAGTGGAAATTTGTAAATGTGCTAATACCAGGAACTGAGTATTTTGGAAAAGACTTTGGTGCATTGACTGTACATGCAGACACATAACATCCCTTCACACCGCCACTGGAAAGTAATGCTTCTTTCAAATCCAAAAAATTTCTGATATTGTTTCCTTCAGCTACAAAGTACTTTGCGTGTTGTTTTAGTGGAGCAATCTTGCGATCACAGAGATCCTTTCCCTTTTGACTTTCACTAAAGTCATACCTAGAAACAGAAATGCCGGTAGATTGTGACAAGGCTGCAATGTTTAGGAGCAGAGGAGCTGAGTGGTAACATCCAGCATTATCTGAGCGTAGAAAGGCCTCGGTGATCTCAGGTTTGGCCTTCTTCACTTGTCGCAAAACATCTAGTATGAGGCAACAAACTGTGTGCCAATCTTGTTTGCACGTATCGAGAGTGTGCACATAAGTGCGTACCTATAACATGAACAAAAAAGCTTGTTTAGATTAAGACACCATGCTACATGTAGCTGCAAGTTAAGAAAATTAACAAATGCACAACAATAAAAGTATAAATTTCTCATGGGCACCTGCACTTTGGCAAAGAAGAGAGCTCGGTAAGCCTCGGTTGCTACTAAGTGGCAAAGCAGAAGTAAAAGCTGCTGAAATTTATTTTGGCTGAATTCTTTCATCTTTGAAGATCTGATGGTTTATACTATATTACCATCATCATAAGATTTTACCATTGTAACAAAACAGGCCTATCTAATAAATGAGAAAACATGACTAGACAGAATTTGATACGATTATTTTGGATTTGTACTACATTTAAAAAACTACAATGGCCACCAGGTGGTGCAACATGAGGTGGTGTTGTCATCTTTCTAAAAACAGCTTTGTCATAAAAAACACGAGATACAGAGGTAGATCCACCAAAACTTCTCGAAGGAGCAAGGTGGTCAATGAAAATCCACGGTTTGTATATTTTAGTTAAACAACATAGAAAATTGAAAACATTTTCCGCTTAGTTTTTATATAATGCACATATTTACCTCATGAGCAAGGCCTTCTTTACGACTTATACAAGCTGAAACATGCCATGAGATGCCCTTTTTTCCAAACCATTCTGCTTGTGCCTCCCTGAAGTTGATTGGCATATACTTCATGGCAAAATCCATCACAATAAGCACTTGGGAAGACGCAAGGGTCTCCATGACAACAGTCTTTGCCCGTTCTTGGTTGATGCCCCGTACAATATGACAACGCCACTCAAGAATTCGGTCAGAAGCAGAAGACACTGAATGAAGAATCTCTTCTTTCTGTTCGGGATAGCTACAAAAAGACGACTTCATACAATCGCAAATAAAAAAGCACAGAATCAACTTATTTAGGCAATATCAGTTTGGACTCAGTAATTGCTAGTTTCATAGAAAATTTTCTTTCAAGTTAGAGTTAATACAGTCTGAATATCAACTCCCGTGAAAAAATTACATAACAAGACCTCTGCATTTACACATAGCAAGAACACTGCATCCAACTGGAAGCGAAAAGCTTATGACAATAGTTTTAGTGATAAATAAGTTATATGTGTTTCGATATGATTTGTGACTTGGTTGGGGGACTATTACTTTACATGAGATCATTAACATCTCTCTGACTAATGCCAAGCCTAATTAAAAAATATGATGTGTACGTAATTGTACCACAAATTTTAGCAACTTTGATTTCTTTTTGTCCTTATCTAGAGACGATGTGCTAAGAGACTAGCCTGGTTATTTTTCTGAGATACACCATTATTTTACAATAATCATTTTAGGTCTTGCATTAGATGTTATTATCAAAGTATAGTGCATGGGGTCTGAAGCACATTGCATCAGCCGAGCCCATTGTACCACACCCTTGAAGTATTTTTAGTTATTGACAAACAAATAATACAGTTAACACTGAGCTGAGGAGCTAAACACACTGCTTAAGGGTCTTGCAGTGGGGCCCCGTGCAATTTTAACCCACGACCTCACTATTAGGAGGCGAACACTCATCCCACTAGGCCATTGCCATGATTGCCGTCTCGATGTTCTAATACACGGATGAGCACATCATAAAGGTCATGTTATTTGACAGGTCTTCTTACCTAAAAATAATGTCAGGGTAATCACATGCATTCTGTAATTCCAGTAGAACAGCTTTGAGGTCCTCGCATCGATCACATTTCAAGAGATGCTGGTGTTGACATTCCTGTTTGAATTCCTTCTCTGATCCAGACAGTGCATAAGACAGACAATGGTCTGCGCACTCACTCTCAATTTTCACATGTAGACTGAAGTCTCCTTTTAGGTAATCCTTCGCCTGTTTTAATCGAAGAGACATGTTGCTTTTCCAAGATTCTGAAAGACCTAAAATAAAAAATATTTGTAGATCAAGCTACTTATCTCTCAAATGCACGAAACAAAGCCATGCCGTTCTACATACAAAGTGAAGATAAGGCTAGATTACAATATATTATGACAGCTGACACTATAAATCATACAGTTCACACATATTTTGTAGAACAGGCAACACTTGGACATCTAGAGAATGGCTGGTAACTGCCTCCAGAAAATTGATGTATGAACCGCTTTTATGAACACATGGTTGCCCCTAGGTAAATTCAATGCGTCCGGGTGCTACAGCATTGCCACTCGTTCAACTAACATTCAGCTCTAAATTCAAAGAGACAAAACTCTTGACTACTTGAAATGTTACTGTCAAATGCTTCGTCTGCTCTTTTTCCATTTTAGCAAAGACAGATGAAGGGGTAAAAGAAACGAAACAATATTTAAAAAAAATAAAACATGAAAATACCTAAGCCTTTGAGGATAAGAATAGCATCATTCAGCTCTGCAAAGGCAGTCGATCCTTCGTTTGCTATGTTGTCTAACCCACTGAGACTCTTCTGTTTTGATGCAGCACAAACCTGAAAAGCAATGAGTGTAACAGGGAAATGGTAATTATAATGCCTATCTTCTAATTGTTAAAGTATTCAAAAGAAATATTTGAACAAGGTATGAGAGCTGAAATACGCCCTGTAGCAACAACCATTTCTTTTTGTTCCAGTGCCCCATCACGGTGTTCCCACCTCTCCTACGTCTAAGTGCCATGCTCTCAAAAAGATGGAGGCATCTTAGTCACTTGTATTATAGCTGAGGTGCTGAAGTGTCTAGGTTTTCAAAATAAATGACGTCTGGTTAATAAACTTAAAAAAGAGAGAAGATACTATGTCTTGGAAAACTGATGTGAAATAAACTGCAATGGTTGCACAGAATGAGCTGAAAAATAATCAGTATTTTTCAAACTTATTACCTGCAGTATTTGATACAAGGTGCTGCGTCCCAGGGGAGTCATACCATTTTCATAGCAGTACTGTTCATACATGACAACAATCCTCGAATGTATGACTGTTCTAACAACGTTTGGTACTTCCAACTTTTCACCTGTCGACAACTTCAGTGTTTTTGTACCGTACGCAACATCCTGAAGAAGATGAGGGGATGATATATAACCCAGGAAATGTTGCACCTTTTCCAAAGGCATCTTGTGACGTGTCAATTTTACTTGTTGTATTTGCACACCAGGCCCGACTTCAGTAGCTCTTTTTCGTGCTTGTGCAATCCTGTAGCATGTAAGGCCAGGAATCAACTTCATCAATTCCGTCATAGAATAATCCTTAGCAAACACTGACAATATCTGTTGCTTCGTATACCAGTGTTCAGCATCGCTGTAGAGTTGTATGAGCGTTTGTAGCTCTTTAGACTGATTAGGCTCTTCCTCCTTCGCCTCCCCAAGTTCTTGCAGTAAATCGCCTGCTTGACCAGGAGCAATGTTGTCTAAGGCGAAGTCAATGGTTTGTTTTGCCTTGCGTCTAAAATAAAATCGTGTTGACCTGGCAGCATCTTGCAAAGGTCTTTGTAACTGGAATTTCACTGGGGAAATTCTGCCTGTTGCAATGTACTGGTTTAGAGCGCGTAGCCTAGCTTCAGGTTGAGGAGTAGGTTGATAACCAGGAGACACAAAAACCTCCATCTCAACTCTCTCAGAGCTACCCGAACTTTCAGATGATGGAACCTGAAATGGAACAAACATTACGCTTAATTAAAAAAAAATCTGCGAAATTTTCATCGCAAATAAAATGGTGAACATATAAGTGGCACACATTTTTAAAAACATTTCTCGATGAGGAAGCATCAAGACCATTGATAGAATATGAAGCAGAGACAAACACATGCACTGGGTGGCACCTCACTGACATCAAATGTGTAAAAATCACCATCAGCCATACTTCTCTTAATAGAACCACATTCCATTAAGCCAAATTTCATAATGACAGGGCAGTGGTAAGCTGCACAGATGTTGGACATAGTAGATGGCAATATGCACAAGTATAAAGAGCTCTACAAAGCTGAAATTTTCCACTCAAAAATACAAGTGACCACAAACTTCCACTTGTATTCTCCAATTAGGATTCAGAAATGAGAGTGACTAAAAATTTTCATTCGTATTGCGGTTGTAAGAAGAAAGGACTAAAAAACGCCGATAGGTTGGCCACACTGAAATTTGGGAGTGTCCACAAGATTTACAGTCATATTATTGTGTGTTTTCTCATCAATCCGTGCTTATGTGAGTGGCACCCATTTTGCAGTCATGTTTTACTTTATCCACTTGTATATTCGAGAGTTAGCTCGTTTACTTCGAACCCTGATAACTATACAGGCACATAACAAATCACTAAAATCTATGATACTGCCATAAAGTTGATTTCAATAGTTAGCTAAATTACAGGTGGTTGTTCTTTTATCATGTTTAGAGCAGTACACAATGAATGCCAAATAAACACTTTATAATAATAGCCACAAAATTTAGCACCAGTGGATAATCATTTTAGAAACAGTTAGTAGAAAGCCATCTTTATCCTACATTTTTACCATTTTTCATGAATTTTCTTTGAAGAATATGGGATGCAATGAGGCAAGCAAGAAATCAATATTGTCCGAAAACGACATTGTTTTAGTCCATCAAAATCTCTATAGCCATAATCATAGGTAAGCACCCAAGTCTGCCCGTGACTGCATGAATGTGGAAATGGAAAGAATGCCATAGCAACAAGCTAAATAATTCTCCTACCTCTGCC
>NMRA01000683.1:142069-208056 GCA_002633005.1 Phoronis australis
ACTCGTGTCATCCCTTTCATTGCAAGAAAAGCCTTCCATATAGCCTTGCCCTAAGAATTCGACGCATTTGTTCAGAAGAAACTTCCTTTAATAACCGTTTAAAAGAACTCAAGTACTATCTAATTCAACGTCATTTCCCCTTACATCTTATACACAAACAGTTTGACAAAGTCCGCTCAATTACTCGAAATGAATCTTTAAGAACTAAAACTAAAGGCAATACTACTAATAGAATACCTTTCATAACTATGTTCAATCCATGTTTAAACGGAATTAGCCACGTCTTCAAAAAACATCTTTCTACGCTGCATATTTCCCCTCAAATGAAAAACCTATTTCCTCATCCCCCTAAAATTTCTTGGAAAAATGTACAAATCTAAAAAATTATTTAGTTAAAGCTAATATCGACAATATACACCAAACTTACAAACCTATTGGCAACACACAATGTAACAAAACTAGGTGTAAAATGTGTAACTTCATCAACGATAGCACTTTTTTCCAGTCTTCCCAAACCAATGAAAACTTTGAAATAAAACATTATTCTGATTGCACCACCCACAATATTATATACCTTATAACTTGTAAAAAATGTTCTATCCAATACGTAGGACAAACTCAACATAATCTACAAACTCGGTTTCGTAATCACAGATTTAACATAATACATAGAAACATTTTTGATACCATAGGTAATCATTTCAATTCCAAAAACCATAATATTCAAGATCTTTCTGTACAAATAATAGAAAAACTCCAACACCCCAGTACCCCTCACAGACTTAAAAAAGAACAATATTGGATAGACAAACTGAATACAAGAGAACCTCATGGATTGAACATAAAAACTTCTTAAAATATGTCATTGAATTTTTTACGCAAAAATGTATCATTTTCATAACACCATATCTTATATGTCAATTGTCATTTTGTGTTTGATTTTACTTTATTTCTGTTTTTGTTGATAAAGGAAGTTGTTACATTCGAAAATTTCAAATTTCAGTTGAAACATTAAAATAGAAATGTTAGTAAAATGAGGAGTAACACAGAAATTGTTAATGGAGTTAGCACCTCGTTTTATTTCTCCGTGTGAATTAAGCAGGTGACCCGCAATTGAAAGATTTTGCATTGAAATGCCTAGTTTTTGCACACCAAGCATTTTGCAAAGAAGACCGCTGATTTTTTTACAAAAATGCCTTGTTTTGCGAGCTAATTTGGCATAAAACGTTTATTAAGTAAGTTATCAGAAACTACTCACAGCGTTTTTGGGACTTAAAGTATGTGATTCAAAAAAGATTTAGTAAAATCAGCTGGGGGCTATTTTGCTATAAATGTGCCTTTCTTGCGCATGAAAACTTGACTTAAACACGTTTACAATAATAAGGACACCGTAGTATAAAGCATATTTTTAGAATTCTCGATCATTTTTCTTTCAGAAAACAAGTAAAATTAATGGTTGACAAAACATTGGTTCATTTGAGCTCCAATAGTTTATTTTGACGCGTATCTGTTTATTAGACATGTTTACTTACCTGAGTTACCTGACTGGAATAGAGTGAACATTTGAGAATGGTTTAGTAACAATAAAACAAACAATTAATACAGTCCATTTTACATGTGCTGATTTTGCAGTTCGTACTCGTATTTTGGTCTACCAAAATTCTGATAGATAACAGGTCGTTTACGTTTGTAATTTTATTAGCGGTTACCGGTATGTGGACAGTGATAATGTTAACCACAATACTACTGATGGCGTACATGCATCAGATCACGTGAAATTGAACAGAACAATATTGCTTTATTGGTCCATGTGACCTGTTATCACCCTCGATATCAGTCCATACTGGTATCATATCACCGTCGAGATAGGTCCTTTCTTGCATAGTGGCACCATTTTTACAACAGTGGGTCATGGTGAACAGTAATGTGAAAATACTACAGGAACACACAACCCCAGTGTACCAGATTAAATATCACTTCGCAGTTATGTACTCAATGGCTAGGGAAAGCAGGGGCGGATCCAGGATTTTGAGTTGGGGGGGCAAGTCAGAGTATTAGCCAGGTTTTTGCTCGTCAGACGTTCCCGCCTCCGAAATGCCAAATAGATCTAGGCGAAATTTAGGGAGGCCATGGCCCCCTTGGCCCACCTCTAAATCCACCACTGAAAGGGTCATCTACTGAATAGTTCACTATTTCATAGTTACACTGTGGCGGACAAGTATCAGTCGCAGAACAATGCAATGAAATTACAAGTATATCTCTTTAAGTTAGAAAGCAAATTGTAATAACAATGCTTTTTACGAGATTTAACACGGTTGTGTGGTTTAAATTAATTGATAATGCGATTTGTGAAGGAAAACAGTTTCTAGTTTACGGTACGTAATAGTGTAAACGCGGTTAATCTTTGCAGTCCAAGACACGGCACTGGGCGTGACACGTTTTATGCCTAAATTGTTCGTCAACCGGGATAACAAATACATCATGAGTATAGCTCATTCTTTTCTATCTTTACAGCAAACCCTGTGGAGGCAAACCGAGATTCCGTTGCCGCAATCGCATACACGGGGTCGCTGTCAGACTTGTACGATGCGCGAAAGACCGTCGGAGATACATTCCGAAGATGATCCCATACCCGGATGGCTGTATTTGCGAAAAACGTTGACTAAATGCTAGGGAATTTGAATTATGAGGATCGCTATGGCTTGCTTCAGATCGCTGTCTCGTCAATAAGTTAAAATTACAGTTTGATGTACTGAGATTAAAGAGAAGCAATTAAATTTAAAAATAAAGCAAAATAAGCGCACTATAGATGTTTTACGAATACATTGGATGAGTTACGTAATTTTTTGCACGAAATAGTCGAGACATTCGACAAACACACTGTGAAATAGAAAATACAAAGACAATTAGCCAGTGCAATGTTTCTATTTGCCTTGGTTTGTTGTTACTTGAGGTCATTTATGTTAAACGTCAAATGACAAGATTTTTAGAGACACCAAAATCCTCAAGATCAGTCTGATACAGTAGGGACACGTCTGCTTTGTTTTGCTTCCGCTTAATCAACGCTGAACTCTTCAAGGTAGATCACAATTCTCAAGTAAAATATTACCATTATCGCAAAAAGCTGACACCAAACAACGATAGACGGAGTCAAGAAACGCAGACAGCAGACGAACGTTTTGCTAAAAATAGGATCGATTATGGTTTTCAGTTTTCTTGAGATATCAAAGTTCTGAGCATAAATGTATACTGCACAATTATGGCAAAACGTTTTTCGCTTGATTTGAAACGGGTTTTGGCAGAGTTTTGATGGATACGTTATCGATGTAATTCACCTATTTCTGAAGGCCCAGATCAAATACAGCAGCCCTTTCACCGTGACCATACGTAGGAATTTTCATCGGTAAATTTCTTGCCCTTAGTTTTCGGAACTTGCACATGATAATTTTTTCCATCAAAACACTGCACACGATTCCTGAACTGCAGCTCTACCGTGAATGCATTTGTGATATACTTTTCTGTATTACACTACATGTATGTGTTTTATGGCAATTCTCATGGCCTTACACAAACTCTATGGAATAAATGTTATCACTGTAAGAACTGCGGGCACGGTGCTTCACATAATGTCGCAGTAACTCGTGTGCAGACACACCCATCAATACTTGCATGAAAACACAAACGTTAAACATCACAAAACAGCCAACAACCTTAAGTTTTGTTGTTTGCTATCCCTTATTTTACGATTTTAGTCTATTTTAACTGTTTGGATTAGAAAATAGGAGGCACTTCGAGAGCCAGCGCAAAATGTTGAATATTTTCAAGAAACGCGTATGTTTTTAAAAATCGTCAAAATTAATATTTATTTTTGACACTTGAACTGAACAAAAATCGTGCGCAGCATGCTAGTTTCCAGCGACAGTTGATAATAGGTTATTTTTATGACTAGAGTCTTGTGGTACAACAAAATGTAAGAGAATAGTTAAATAAAGGCACATGGATAACATCAGCCCATGGGAGCCGAGAGCAGTTCAAATTCAAGACTCGTGCGTGATAAGCCAATATAGAGGCTGCTAATAACTATAACCTACGCATAAGAAATTAGGGACCAGGCCAAAAGTAAAAAGCTGGTATATGGTAGAAGAGGCCATTTACTCACATAAATGTATTGAACGAAAGAAACACCATTTATGTTCGACACCTGGACTGAACAAAAATCATGCGTCGCAACTCGTTTCCAGTGATGAAAAGGAGACCGCAAGTTGGCGAAAATACATGTACAGTGTAGCTTCATTTATAGCTGGCAGACTATCAGGCGTCAAGTGAAAGCACGTGGTCCGAGAGGAATTTAAAGGGAACATTGACGGGTGTCGAACGGATTTAGAGAGATTAATTCGACGCTACTCTCTGGAAATTACCGAATGCCCAAAAGACCGCGCTGCAAATTGAGGGTGTTAAAGCTCTATCTGGCACACTACTGTGCGAAGCTCATACATTTATTTTGGCTATTTGACTAAATTGGCAATGCATTCCACCCGGTAGCTACTGGCTGCAAGCGATCGTTCTAAAACCCCCCTCGACCACCACATCCCAGGACCCCTTCGACTCACATCTCCCTGGCCCCACAACCCTCTCGACCCACGACCTTACGCTTCTTACACAATTCAGAATCATATTACTTCGCTGTATGACTGTCCCATAAGACATTCCAACACGAGAATATGCTCTAGCTCAAGAATTGTTGCTTAAAACGGAAATTCGCGTAAGAACATACAGTATGACCTGAATTAGCGATTTGTGAGCGTGTTGTCGTTGTCACGGAAATAGTTCCACGAGCGGCTCAGAATTACTATGTTCAATTAAACTTAGGGACATGGTACGTCAACGTGAATGGACATAATTTCACATTTTTATTATTTGTTTACCGTTCCATACTCGTTTACAATATACTCCACATAAAGTTTATGCAATATTTTAGTTAACAGTTTGTTTTTCAAACTTTATTTACTGAAGAAATTACATATTCGCCGGTTCCTCGAACGCTCCCAAAAACTTTGAATCTGCCATTCACTGAAGAGCAGACGAGACACTTTGCCGGGAACGACAATTATACAGTGGGTATGTCTTTTGTTTTGCTGGCGTTGTTTCTTTTTCTGATTTTGACTTTCAAACTTGATGATTTGACGCTCTTAATTTTGCAAAAAATTAGGGAAAAAGCCAGCCGAACTCACGGGCAGATTAGTTGGACCTGCAGGTAAGCGCTTACTCCACGTTCAGATGAATTCGAGTTTTTATGTAGAATGAGTCGAGGGGTTGTGCGCTGTGGGTCGAGGAGACCCTGGATCGAGGGGGTGGTGAGGTGTGGGGTTTGAGGGGGGTAAGGGGGTCGTGGGGTTTTTAGCACAATCCCGCTTCAAGCTCCCCTCTCTGTCCAATCGTGACTCCTGGTAGTCTCGAATGTGGTACAGCAAGTCAGTAGACCGACCCTAATTCCCCCTGACGTTTCCTCCGGCATGAGCTTCCGTGTCAAGGTTCCTCGTCTTAGAATTGCAAATGCGTAAAGCATCAGTTAGGATCAGTGAAGGTAGTTATCATTCCGCTGACTGGCCGAGACACTTTTAAATTATTACTTGTTTGTTGAAAATGCTCTTTGGTCACGATGCAATTTAGAACTCGTTTAAAAACTACACGGGTTTATTTTTCAGCGCTAAAAATTACCCTTGACGTCATTTGCACAAGGTACAAATTAATGTTACTCCAGTACCACTCTGCTATTGCTTACCGTAGAAATGCCTGTTGACCATTTAAGTATCATAAAAATGTCCATTGCCTCTTCAATATTTTCAAATGGTTCGGCGGGTCCGATAAAAATTGACACAAAATCAAATAGCCGGGCGTCCGGTAAGGTAGCTCAAGTGGAGTTTTGAGTGTACTTGAATGCTGCAGCACGCCCTGGTGACCTCATCAATAATGACAGAGCTTTTTATATTCTTTGATTATTTTGAACATCACAGTCACCGATTAGAAAAATGAAGTATTTGTATTTGTAGTAAGACATTACCGGGCAAGGTCTAATATTTTGGCACATTTGAACGTGCTTTCAAATGTATCTTCAAACATTCAGATTTGCATGGGACCGAGCGCTGTGATTTGAAGATGAAGTCTTCGCCTGCAAAATCACACTTCGGACTCGGCATATTGCATGTTAGTGGCACTGGGGTGGGTTGTTTCACCCCTACAACAGTCAACGCTTTTTAATATGTGACGCATACTTCTTAGAGTCTATCGATGAGTGTAAAATGTAACGCCGTGAATACAAAAAAGCACCGAGAGTGGAGAACATGAAGTAACATCTCACGAGACAATAATCCGCGGAATAATGTGTAGTGGGATATATATGTAGATTATTACATGGCGAAGTCGTTATCCCCCGTTATCTAGAGCCCGAGTGGATTTTGGAGAATTATCGCCCGAGGGGCGTTAGCCCCGAGGGTGATAATTCTCCAAAATCCACGAGGGCTCTAGATAAGGGGGATAACGGCTGAGAACATGTAATAATCTATTTATACCACATACTAAACGAGAAATATTGCAATGAATCGATTTACCTTTTCTGACTCTCCACGGCTTTGTAACTACTTTCTATGTCAGAGGCCCGGGGTCGGAGGTCGTGACCTTTTAAGAAAAGCCCGGCTATTTTTGTCAAATAATGCTTTTACTCAAAACCAATTGAAAACTTAAATATTATATAAATAAATTGAATTTATAAATTAAGGTTTACCAACTATTATAGCTTAAAACACGTTTTTTCACGCTAAGCTTTGACCGGGAAATTATCGTCTGCTAAAGTAGGTTACCCCTGGTAACTGAATATAATTCTCAAGTCAAAGATCCTGACGACACGATACCCGCATTCAAACTATAGATCGGTGATTTACAAGTAAGAGGACATGAGAGAAAAATTTCACCGAATTAAGATATCATTTTTATGGAAATTATGTGTCGTATTTTTCGTAGCGTATAAGTACAGTGCAATGTGGTTTGTTGAACGGGCGATTATTGCGCGTGCTCCTTTAAGTATTCTATTTTCACTCTTAATGACGTCAGTCGCTGCGTGGTGTAGTGGTAAAGTCGGCGACTAGCAATATTAGGGTCCCGGGTTCGACCCCGTCCTCGGTTTCCCGCCAAATCGTTATCTCACAAGTGAGATAACTTTATGGGTTATTACACGGTTGTATTTGCCATTTGACGCTAATATTGTGGTATAAAATAGGTTATCCCACATATACAGGAATACTACTGCCATATCCTGTCGAAAATTCATTTCATCTGGTAATGTCCCAACGAGACCGCAGTTCGAAATGGGGCATTCTTTAGGTGAAATGAATTCGACTCACCAACGCCTGAATTGTGCACGTTTGTCTCATTTTTGTAAATTTTTGTGAATGTTTTGTACTGTATCTTATCTGTCGATCGTGTCCTCTAACTGACATTGAATTAGACGTGTTACGTCATATCAATCACACCTACTTCCACGCCGGTTACACGATGCCTAGTCCTAAACAAAACGCAGGGGTGTCGAAGGACGTAAGCAACAGAGGGACTTCCGACTTGATTAATGAAAAGTTTGAGAAGCTTACTTTTGCAATCGAGTCTTTACGGATCCAACACATTCAAGGTTCTAAATAGTCTCAGCTGGAGCAAACTAGCAACTCGCAGTAAACTCCACCTGTTCGTGTACATATAGCATTGGAGTACTATCACGTTCCGGAGCATATCATTCGCATGTTAACATATTATTTCCGAGGTCTAGTTGAAGTTTACTGCAGGTGCCGTCACTACAGACTGGATGAAGTTGGAAAGAGGGATAATAACTTGATGTAACATTTCTCTTACTCTGTTCATCATGGCGATGATAAATTTTCCGATAAAGGCCGAAGAAAGAGAATGTAGGGATCCGAGACTACAGTCCGGTATCGTGGTGCATTTAATGGGAGCATTTACGGACGGCTTGATAATAATTACGGTGATGCATGTGCAAGCTCGGTTGGTGTTGGCAGCACCAGCAGACAATGTAATATGGGTTCGTTTGAAGTACAAGTCGAGACTCCTGATAATGAGAGGCGAGAAAGTGGTCAACAGATTCACCTTGACCATTCAAGGCGAAGAAAGTCCACCAATTGTTAACAACCCCATCAAGTGCCTAGTAGGCAAATGGTACGATGATCTCCTGTGCGACAAGAACAACACCAAGCAGATGGAGACTCAGGTCAAAGAGTGGCTGAAGAATATAGAGAAAAGCGGTCTTCCTGGCAAGTACAAGGCGTGGAGTTACCAGCAGGGCCTGTTACCTCGTGCAACATGGGGTCTTATGCTGTACGGCATCGTGATATCTGCAGCGGAGTGCCTTGAAAGAGCAGTAACCAAGTGGCTGGGAGCCCCAAGAAGCTTCACAGAGATTGGTCTTTACAGCACAACTGCAGAGCTTCAGCTGCCACTAGCGTCAATTACGAAGGAGTTTAAAGTAGCAAAGTGTAGGCTGGTACCAACATTACGCGACTCTAGAGATTCGAAGGTGAGGGAGGAAGGTGTCATGACGACATCAGGGAAACAGTGGTGAGTGGGCACATCTGTCAGCCAGACGGAGAGCTTGTTACAGAACAGAGATACAATTGATAGCACCTGCGTAGGACGTCAGGGGTTGGGGACATCCAAGTTCCAACAGTGGGAGAAGGCGAATGAGAGGCATCGGAGAGAGATGGTGTCAGATGTTTGACTGTGGGTTTGTTTAAAAGGTAGCTATGCTTTGAGATTGTGCGTAGATGGAGAGTGAATAATCAAATCCAGTAATTAATTTATTATATGATAACCCTTAATAATACAAATGAAACCAATTGTTAATTAAATAATCAAGTACAAAGAGAAACTACGCTAGCGCCCTCTTTAAAGATTACTTTAATCAAACAACCAAAACGGTCAAATGTCTTATCTGCTATCCAAGCTAGGACTCTCCACTTGTTGGATGTCTGTCCTGTTGGTGAATCTTCGAACTACACACACACTGTATAGCGACAGTGTACTTGCTGGTCACCGTCTCTGGTGATGCAACACTTGCAGACAATTTCTTCTACCCGCGACTCTTCTTGCTGGTCACAGTCTCTGGCTGATGACACAACACTTCAGGTAGTATATTACTATCCACAATGCAAGTGACAAGCTCTTTGTTAACTTACTGTTCGTTAACCCTTGCCCTTGCCAAGATCCTTTCTAGGATCTTCCACGAGATGGCTCTGTCGTACAATTTCCTCTGTACACTGTAGCAAGTATTTATGCTTCAACTACTATAGCTCATCTAATTATCTTGTTGATTTCAGCCCATAATATAACATTCTACTTATTTAGTGATTGGCTAATAAAAACCACATGATCCTATCCACTCATATTATTGGCTGTTACAATTTGTTCTCAGAATTGTCTAGAATCTCTAGAGTACTTTGACCCCAGAACCCAAAGTTGTAAACACCATCTAAAAATAGATTTTGACGTTAAAATACATGTCAACAAGTGTGACCCCATGACTTAAAAGTACATATGCACAAATTTTGGGCAACTTAAAATGGATCTATTCTTACTAATTACTTAATCAATATTTATTCTGACAGATGGTCCAAGCTGAGGTGAGAGCATCAGCAGAGGAAGTGCGGAAAGCTAAATCAGTCCAACTGAGCCAGAGGGAACATGGACCAGGTGGAATTTTCCAGACAGGAAGATATTGTGTGGAGACATGTGGAGGATGGAGTCAATGCGTATTCAGTTTCTACTCCGCTCGGCTTACGACGTGTTACCATCGCCTGCGAACGTTCTACGTTTGGGCCTAGTGAATAACCCAGCCTGCCAGTTGTGTGGAGGAACAAGTACACTGGCCCACATCTTATCAGGGTGCAAGATGACACTTCAGCAGGGCCGATACAGATGGCATCACGACCAAGTACTGAAGACCCTAGCAGACATCATAGATGGAGAGCGTAAGGCAAGAGCAATACAGCCTAAGGCAAGTAGCCACATACAATTCGTTAGGGCAGGTGAGATACGGAAGAAGTCACGTCAGCAGACTTGCATTCTGGGTGGAATAAGCTGGGAAATGAGAGTAGATCTTGGAATTAGAAAGCTTGTGTTCCCGAGTATTGTTGAAACATCACTGCGGCAAGACATCATTCTGTGGTCGGATATTCGTCAACGCATTGTGATTATAGAGCTCATAGTCCTTTGGGGGGGAAGTATGCGAAGAAGCCCATGAGAGGAAGTTATCTAAGTACAGCGAGCTGGCGGAGATATGCAGAGCTTGAGGCTGGCGGACTTGGTTGTTTCCTTTAGAGGTGGAATGTAGATAATTCCCTCCAAGATCTGTACGGTGGTTGCTGGAGAAGATCGGTGTCCGAGGGGGAAGGAAGAAAGCTGCTGCAGTGAGAAGACTGGGTGAGACAGCTGAGAGGACATCTTGTTGGCTGCGGTAACATCAGAATGAAGGAAGTTGGAGGCCCCCGTCATGCACAGTGGGTTGGCCGCCTCTGTGAATTCACCAGTGGAGACCGTTATGATTCAGGGACGAAACCAGTCAAGGAATCTGGAGGCCATCTGACGATATCAAGCCAGGCTTTCAAGTACAAGTTAATGTATGACGGTTAAAAGAGGCTCTTGGTTCAGCTGTTACTACTGAAAAGGGGGCGACAAGACGTCAGACTGCATAGAAGCCTGCCAACTATTGAGGCAGATAACATCACTGTAAGTAAACATATCGTATTGAAAATTCTGTGGAACCACGTTAATTTAGTGTCCCAAAATTATTGCGTAGAACGTTTATCAAAACTCTCACCAACATTTCCACTGTCATGTCGTGAACGTTTGTGGCCTTAAGTCCATGGTTAACTTTTAATTATTATTGAATTTGTTGGAAACGGATTTGTGTATTACAAACCCAGTCATCGTGCAATGCCGCTATCAGTTTCTAATCAAAGATGATAGCGAAATCTTGACTAAAATCTAAAGCGTTCCACATTTCATTAATTTGCTGGTTATGGTTCACGATTCAGAACACAAAACTGTGGCTCAACCAGCTTGCAACTAGGTTGATTCAGTTCACAAAATTCAAAGCGGACGCAACTGAGCACAAGTGCACGAGGTTTAGATAAAATGATAAAGAAATTCTCAATGCTTGTTTTTGGATAGTTTTCACAAAATGGCTCGTTCACTTTCGGGGCGTCAGTGTCGAGGTAACCTGTTGCGTTTAGGGTCGTTTTATTTAATTTCTGTGAAACATGGTGTTCGAACTTCAGCAAATCGGTGTACTTGCCCAATTTTCATTTTTCACACTTCCTAATTAAGGTACCGCAAACTAATGAGAATCTGCCACTTTCACGCTTTTTATTGATTCAAATACTAGGGTCGAAGAACATCTTCATTTCTGTAGAGAGGATAAAACACTTGTGTGGATGTTTGGCTACTGTAGCTTAATACAGATTCGCTCATATTCAACCTAGCTAACCATAAACAGCGTCGTACTTTCAGCAAGGTTTCTATGCACGAAGAGATCCTTCCAATTTTTTAAGAGTTGCATAAGCAAAGCTCTTCGTTGCGTTAAGCAGTGAAAATCAGGCCTCAAACAACGGGGATCTTCATAATTCCTATTGTGTACCTTCATTTCTGCTTCGTCACGCTGCAAAGAACTTCGCTTTTGTGACTCTAATCCGGTTCAGTAGACCAACTATGCGATGCGACATAACGTACACAGTATTCCACCAAGCTGCACTGAGAAATGGAAGTTGTGCCTTGTAGATGTTGTTTATTTTTATAACTAGACTGTAACTGAATTTACTTTGTAGTAAGCACTTGTGCATGAATTCCGTATGACAACCCACTTTCAATGAAAACTAGTCCAAATCCCTCAGAAATATCAGACTGTGTTGTTTTAAGAATGTAGGGGCCTGTTCAACATAGAATTGTTGCGCTTTTTGTATGAGCGTTATAAGTTATTCTAATGATTCGGTGACCGCAGGTATAGCCGATTAGTCCCCAGTTCTCAAAAAAATATTTCCCTAAGTTCAACATAACACAATTTAAGAACTTACACATCATTGTGGAAGGAGCCCCTGTTCTTTGAAATCGATAGGAATGTTTTCAATATGGGACAAAATGATATCACGGTGGGTATCCTCACGTTAAGATGTAAGTCGCAAGTAAAATTTTCCAGTCTGCAATCAGTTCTTCGTAACAAACCACAGATTGTTATATTTACAAACAGTATTGTGTTTGTGGATAGATCAGAAATAATCGATTTTTGAAGTTGGTTTATGCGTAAACAAGATTTAACATCTCAACCTCCTCGTTTCCAAAAGTAGTCCTACTCTGCATCCACAGCTGTCAAGACGTTTCTCACATTATCGCAATGGTTGCATCTAGGGACGCCCTTGAAATACTTTTGAAACAGCACTCGCTGTCCATTATGGGAAGCCTGGTGAAAGAGTTGAACCATAAATCAGGTGATTTTAAAACCCCATGGTGTATTAGCAATTTGCTAAATATCCATTGTGTACATTGCACTGTGTCCTCTTTAAATAAATTCACCAATAACAATCACAATAACAACAACAACAACAACAATAATAATAGTCATAGAAATAATGATAATGATAAGCGTATTCCTTTAGAAGAGGTATACGAAAATTGTCGCCCAAAAGGTGCACTGGTCTTTCACCGCAAAAAATACTCTCCAAAATGGTGCCCTTCTTGAAAAAAACAACAGGTAAAAGGGTGCCACATTTTAATTTTTGGAACAAAAATGTGAAACTTAACACAAAATTTCTCTCTAAATGGGCCAATTTTTGTCCAAAGCTACTCCCTAAATGGGTACTTGGTACCCAAATTTTTGGGTGGCGACCCTCAACCAAAAATACTCGAGTACCAGTCGACGTGCCAGATACCACTTGTTTGTAGTTTTGGTCATGTACTTTGTGAAATGAGGTTGGTTTCGTAATTATTACATTTATCGCATTACAGAGTGCGGGTGTCACAAGATGTTAAATTACGTGATATTTAAAGGAGAATGCCACCCAAAAATCAACCTATTTTGAATCAATTAAGATCGACTAGTTCCATTCGATAACTGCAAGTACAGCTCTTTTACCTGACACCTGACGGCAGACGGAGGTGTTGAAATTAACCAATGACGTCAGAGGTTCAAATGCAATTTGTTCAGCAGTTAACAACACGCTTACTGGTGTCAGGTTATCGCTTGTCTAAATATATCGTTTTACACCAATAAATCTTCAAAACTGGATGTAAAGCCCTTGCTAATAACCTGAGTTATTGAACAAATGAGTTATTTTATTTCGCGATTACTGATTTTTAGGTATTTGAACGTACAATAGGCCAATTTATCAAGGTCGGTCGCGGTAGTTTGGGCAGGGTGTGTTCGGTGAAATTATTCGTCCGTGAAATACAGACAGTTGAACATAGCTGCGTGCTATAATTTTAGACTAGTTTTTTTACAGTTCTAAACACACAAAACGCTTGCTATTCCGGGCCAGTGGCTCGTAATCTGATCAGGCCCACCACGGCCGGACTGAAGATGTCACGAACACAAACCAGCCAACGTTGGAAACTAAGCTTCGAGTCACGAAAAGACTATACTGGTGATCCAAAGAAAAAATGTGCACGTGGTTATTTTTGTGAATTAGTCGCAAAACTGAAAATTTACTTACTAGCTAGTAGGGGGGCGCGAAGGCAGGTTACCCTTCCACATCGGAACCGTCAAGTTAAAAGTTGTACAGTACCAATGATTCGAATAATGTATATGAATGTCTAAGTAAAGATTACCCTAACATCCTGACAATAGGGTGTAAAATGGAGGTGTTGTTTCACAACAGCTTTCTCTCAGAAAACATTGAATTAGCATGCGCTCACACGGCCTCGGAGCCCGGTCAATTATTTTATTGCATCTAAAGCCCGTAACACAGTATCTGGCTTCTCAAAACATTTGCACTCACGAACACTTCAGGGCATTACAATCTGTATCTAATGAGACATACTTTGTTTCAGTTTTATATAAGCATTGGATACGATTTACATATTTCAATGAAGACGCGACTTAGATCTGTTTATTCTAGTTCAATTCAGTTCTTTAAAACTCTCTAAATAACGAATATTGTCACTGGAGTTCATGAAAACATGGCTGACAAATTATCGTATTTTCATAAACATCGTTCCATTTTTTTAAATGCACTCCAGAATTGATTGTGCGAAGTTTCCAGAAAAAATCAAATGTGTAAGAATCACTAACATGACTGAATACTTGAAAATGACATTCAGTTGTCGTAGGTTTTGCTGCTGCAAAAAGAGAATTTGTAGCTTAGAAATTATCTCTATGCCATACGATAGACTATTATTAATTATTAATATACGAAGGTCGTTCAATAAGTTCTCGGCCTCACCAAGAAAACAGAGAAGCAGGTTAAGTTTTTTCACCATAGTAAAATTTCATCTTTTAAAACAGCACTGCGTTCATGTTGAATTAGTACGGTCAACCGCCGCTGGGTGTCGCTGCTTCAAAAAGCAGAAGACAACACCTTTAGCAACATGGAGATAACGGAGACGAAAGCCGTCATGACGTATTTGGGTAAAAAAGGATGAAACCAAAAGATATTCATGAAGAGATGCGAAAAACACTCGGAGCAGACTCCCCGAACTACTCCACTGTAAAAAAGTGGTCAGCTTGTTTCAAGAGGGTTAGAAAAATCGTTGAAGATGAACCTCGTCCAGGACGTCTCAGATTATCGACCTCCAGTGAAAATGTGCAGAAAATTCATGCTGTGTTATGAAAGACAGGCGAATGACTATTCAACATTTGGCAAACACTGTTGGCATCAGCAATGGGTCCGTCTCTAACATTTTGAGTGAAGATTTGGGCATGAGGAAGCTGAGTGCACGATGAGTGCCAAGAATGTTAACTCAAGATCAGAAAATGACCAGAATGCAAATTTCAAAGGAACTTCTAGGAACATTCCAAGCAGATCCAGCCAAATTTTCCAGAAGACTTGTAACCCAGGATGAGACATGGGTCCACCACTTTGACCTGGAATCAAAACAACAAAGTAAACAATGGAAGCATGTGGGTTCCCCAAGCCCGAGAAAGTTCAAGTTGGAGGCCTCTGCCAGCAAAGTTATGGCATTTGAGTTCTGGGACAGCGAAGGTACAGTGTATTCAGATGATCGACTACTTGCGACGAGGACACACTGCTACTGGGAATTACTATGCATCACTTTTGGAAAAACTAAAAAAAGCAAACAAGGAAAAGAAACGCGGGAGGTTTCGGGATGGAGTGCTGTTGCTTCCAGAAAACGCACCTGCCCAAACTACCCAAGTTGCGGTGACTGAAGCAACTAGATGTGGCTTTGAAATCCTTCTGCACCCCGCCTATTCTCCAGACCTGGCCCCATCTGATTTGATTTGTTTCCACATTTGAAGGCCAACATGCTGCGTGGACGCCAGTATATGAGCGATGGTGACGTCATGAGTGCAGTGGAGAAGTATTCTGAGGGGCTCGACAAAAGTTTCTTTTACGAAGGCATTGCAAAACTGAAGCACAGATGGAAAAAATGCTTTGATGTAACGGGAGATTATATTGAAAAATAAAAGTCAAAATTAGTTGCTATCGCGTTGTTTTCTGGGTGAGGCCGATAACTTATTCAACGACCCTCGTAGATAACGACCATGTAATGAAATACAAAAATCCAGAAAACATGTAAAAAAACAGGTGTTTATATTGCTGTTCCTTCGGGTTAGATTTAGCAACACGTAACTTAGAATAGAGTTATTTGTTGTATATTGGGTGTAGTGGCTATGTGCTAAACGCATGAACGCGTTAAGAGTGAAGAACGGCTCACAGCAGGCAAAAATGCCCAGAGGGGTGATAAACCCAATGTCACCGATTTGAACCATACTATGCATTTTAGTTACCTTTGGGATGATAAACAAAACAGTAAAGTACAATCTCATTTTACCTTGTTTAAGTGGGAGAAATCAGGGAGCCTCTATTTTGGGGGTATGCCGTGCAATGAACTCGCCGAAAATGCCTTATTTGCACTGCTCAATAAAAAATATCGGCGCACGAGATCATAATTTGTTTGTAATTTTTAAATAAAGCAAGTCTTCGACTTTACAAAGATGTTAAACAATACTCATTTACTCTGCCGCTAAGTTAAAAATTTCAGGCATAAAGTATCGAGGGGTCAGAGGTTAACAAATCATTGCAATTTCGCCACACTTTGAGCCCGTATATCTCAGCTGGCACAACACTGATCAACACCAGACTTTAACACAAGACGTTTTTATCTTATTGCTGTTGATTAATACAATAAATTTTTCTGGCGCGGAACATTTTTCTATACAAATTGCAAGATTGCGACAACCACCTGAGTAGAAATTACCTTCAATACCGATACCTGTTTGGAACACCAGTAAAGTGCATAGTTTTGATTCAAAAGTTGATTTATTAATATTTAGTTATGTGTCATTAAGTCAGGCCCAATTGTTTAAGGTATTTTTCCCTTTTAATTAAAATTCCGCGTTTTTCGTGAACCAAGTGTCCAACAACAGGTGTCACTTTAGGGGTGGCAAAATGGTTCCGGTTGGCGAATCCTGACTTGCTGTGTTATCTGCTAGTATGATGGAGTGTGATGAAGTGTATGGAACCTCAAAAGAATGTCCTCGGCACGTGTGTGAAATCTTGATGCGGCATATAGTGAGTAGCAAACCACCGCACCTACAGACTGTGCGGCAACTGATTTTGGCGAGAGTCGGACAATTTATATATGCGTGTTCACCGGACCCGTGTCACACCTGTGTGACTGCGTCCAAAGCAAGGGCAAGACACCGGGCTCATCTTGGAATTCTGTGGAAACCATATAGACCCTGCAAACACCCATTTCATTAGTGGTAGCTCGAGTGCCAAGCCTGAAGTGGGGATGCTGGTTGAAATGTCTAAAGTCAACTTACTTTCACAGGAACTCAACAATGTCAATGCATTTGTGTTCTTTCCTGTTGGATCTGGTGAGTACTACTACTGCTTTGTTTGAATTTGAGGTTATCACGATAGCATTGTGGCGATAATAGTCAGTTTTGTGGATACATGATTCGAGAACCAGTTAGCAGCGCTAGAAACAACAGGTGTTATTCTAATACAGTACCCTGCAATGCAAGTTACTGGTTCCTCCTTTCAGGAAGATCAAAAACTGTGTGACCATGCATGTACCACAAAAATGTAACAACAATACTTGTTTTTGAACATGTAGTATAGACAGAGCTTTTTATTGTACACACTGTTGAAATCTAGTAGTCCTATGCCTGCATCACTGTTAACAACTGATTAACAGTCTTGTGTTCCTAACGGCAAATCAGTGATATACCTGCCCTGTCGCCGTTGTTGGAGTCTAGGCTAGCCTAGAGCTATTCAGTCCACTTACTAGTAGCGTCTTGTGTTAGTTGTAAGTTTAGTCTGAGATTATGTGCACCTAGTGACCTGTACCTGTTTCAAGCGGAAAATGCAATATCTCGGACTTTCACTTTTCAACAACCGATATTGTTGTGATGCGTCTTCTTTTTAGTTCATTACAGGAAGTATTTTTTCTATAGATATATTGATGAATGCTGTAGTTATAGCATAATAAATTCCAATTTTAACTGACAACCTGCGTGCTGGAATTTCTTTTCACTTCAGCTGTCAGTGAATTATGTTATTCTGGAAATCATAGCGTGTCGTTATGTTTTATGAGTACCACTATGTTGACATTTGTTGTCTGGATATGATATTCATTTGATGTCCAAAGGAATCCAATCAAACTGACAAAAATAAATCAAGTACCCACATTGTTTTTTCTTGTTGTACTTATGGCCGTTTTACATATTACACTCCATGGGTCAAATGAATTATCTCAGCTAAAATCATTGGATCACTCAGCGGCAGTCACACATGTGTAGTGGCTGGGCTCTGCAAAGTTCTGCAAAAAGTGTATAATTCGAGAGTGTTACAACCTGACTGTCATTTTTCAGAATGTAGAGCAACAAAGCAGACCCCGCAAAAACTGCACAGGCGATGAAGACGGATGAGCAGTTTCGGGAGGAAGGCTGGCTGACACTACAACAGGATAAAGGTTTCTTCTCACGCTTGGCTGCCTTGAACCGCGCTGGAAAATGGTCAAATGAGGGAGATAATGAACTTGACAGTCAGTGATGTCCAGTAATACTCCGGATTTCATCTTTGTTCGAACATTATACAATCTTTTGGGTTGTCTGAGTGATTTAACCACTTGTTATTGATGTGATATTGTAGAAACTGAGATAAATGCAAAATGCAATATAGCAACACTTGCTGTGATTTTGTCAGTAAAATTTAGGATGTTTAGTCATTGTTCTGGTTGAAACTTTGCTGTCCAATTTATTTAAAGATGCTGGTATTTCAGTTTTCATCTTTCAAATTCATATTACACTCAGTCTCTCCTAACTAAAAAGCAAAGCCTTATCTGAGTGTTAACTTATGTACAAGCTTCAGGAAGGGTAAAGACTTAGGCATACCTGAATTTATACAAACTACCATGGAAAACACGAGATGTCTAAATGTGCACACTGGCATTCAGATCAAAGAACACACTTGCATGTCTCGTTTTTCCACGCTACTTTGTACCACTTAACTGGATGACCAGTGTTAAACCAAATTACAGTCACATTAAATATAATTTTGACTTTAATCTGTTCCAACATTGTTTTTGCAGAATGAGAGATATTTATACGGTATGTGATGATGAGTTAAGGGTGTTGCCGAGATCACCTGTATTCTGAATTGTTAACTTCGGGAGTGTCATGTTTGAGCCAATTCACTGGTATTTAGATCTTTTAACACATTTAGACATCTCGTGTTTTCCATGGTAGTTTGTATAAATTAACCAGGCAATGAGTGTTAAACCAGATTCTGGTCGCATTAAATGTCACTTTTTACTTTAATGTGGTCCAACATTGTATATACAGACTGGGGAGTTACGTGTACCGTATGGGATGAGGAGGTACATGTAAGCGAGATCACCTGTATTTTAAACAACTAACATAGGAGTCTCCTATTTGAGCCAGCCCATTATAATTAAGATCAAACACCACATTTAGATATCTCTGATGTGACTTTGCCTTAGAAAGTTGGTAGTCTTGCTATTAAAGCACCTCGAAGACTAATTAGCAGTTAGAACCCAATGTGCATGAAGTTATATTTTGAACTGAGTTTCAAAGTTTATATGTTGTATATTGTTTGTCTGCTGAGAAGTCATGGGAAAACATGAGCTACATTACAATACTTGTCGTGTTCTCATGGACTTTATACTGAAAGCAGTCTTTATCATCCTCACTTTTTTCACATGACCTCTGCACTGGATCATGCATCCAACATGAGGCATTTATATAGTCAAGTAACAGCTGATCACCTGGAACAGGATACATGTACGTTTGCCCTCTGGAGGACTGGGGAGTAATATGAATTCACTCTTTAGACTTCTCACAACTAGTCACACACACTTATTCAAGTACGTTCCTCTGTGCCTCCCACTGCTCAAGTGAAATATCTTCTCACTGGTAGCTGGTTCCATGTTGTAAGCCCCCATTGCTACTCCAAGTCTCCTATTTTTCACTTGTGTCAATCACAGCAAAATGCGCGCAGATAACAAAATGATAACGATAGCCAGCCATGCCACTTCAAAAGTGAAGTTATTATGACATTGGCGGCTATATAACGTCCACGGAATGACTCCGACCAGTGGTTTTGCATTTGCCTCTCCTGTAATTGCCAATGAATCTTTCACCTTGACACTGTCCTCCGCTTTCAACGCCCTGCATCAAAACCACTTGAAGATTCTTAAAGAAATGTTTGCTCAGACACACTCCACAGCTAACCCACAGTAAAAGCATCTTTGTAAACAGGACAATCTCAGATAAAGCCATAAATAAATGATCTTGTTCATACAACACTGTAAGATTTGAAACGTCGCAAGTGGGGAGAGGGCATCACGATTTTTGAAGGAAAATGTTCTGAAAATGATGTGTCGGCGTTTTTTTCTTTTTAGCCTTGCAAATAAGATTACTGAGCTTTGTAAAACCAGTGAGATTTGAATTTCGACTCTCGCAAAAGGTGTCCTGCCAAAACTACTGCTATTTGCGTAGTAAGTATCCTAATTCCATGACTACGAGCACTTTTAGAAATAATGTAGTGTACCCTCGTTGCCTAGAAAATACGAAATTTGATGAATGATAAATTGATTCGCCGTTTGCTGGCCAACTATTAACAAATGTTCACTTTTTGTTGACGTTTGTCGGCATTACTCATTGGGGTGAAATGGCGTAACCACCAGTCATTTTTAACTTCAAATGACATGAAATCCGTTCGCGCCAGGAAATTTTTTTTGTCTCATTTTGTAGACCTAAAATAGCTCAACACACTGGTTGGCACTAAAATGTTCTGAAACCTGTGCCAGCTGAGATATCGGGATACGAATTTAGCCAATTTTGACAGTTTCAAAAGTCACTTAAAGTACTCATCTTATGCGGCTCTAAAGACAGACAAAAATATCAAAATCGTTTAAATTTTCATGAATAAAGTAGTCGAAGGTCACACCTGATCAATAACACAGGTTCAATATTTCAATGTTACTTCCACTGCGTAACGTAACTGTCGGAATTTTACTTAAACTTAACTGCCGCCAGGCTGAAAACTTGTCGGAAACAAATAGTATCCATGCAAACCAAAAGGGGGCGTTTTGAAAAAAATAAAGGTGTTCCGGAGTCAGTGGGGCCAGTGTCATCTCACAGACAAAATATAAAGAGAATCTGTGACATAGCGTTTATGACCCTCTGCCTGGTCAATTCGCGAACATGCTCTTAAGTCGTGGAAAGTAAATCCACTCTTTCAATCTTGTTGAACGTTTCATTGTTCTGTGGCATTTGATATTTGAAAACACCTCGCATTTTGACTTACGCAATTTTTGTATAGCAATTTTGATCTCTTGTATGACATTATTTTGGAAGAGGAGACGCCATTAGGTGACTCTTTAGCCAGTCACAAGCTAAGAAACTGAGAATATTCACAATGTCGTATTCATTACCTTAACAAATGATGCGAAAATGAAACTGATACTTTGGAAACCGTCAACTTTTTGTTTATATCCATTAAGTAAACAATGCAAGCATCAGCAAATATTGTTAAAATTTTAAATTTTAAGTAATTCTTTGCGACATAAATTAACTTTCAACTGCGTGAAGTAATTACTGGCGGCGTCAAATGATTATTTGCGGTGTTAAAATTTAACTGTTCACCCCAAATAAATACTTTACACTGTTAAATGTTAATTTGCGGTGCTAAAGGTTAATTTACGCCGCAAATAATAACTTTACGCCGCAAATAATTACTTTATGCCAATAAACGATAATTTACGTGGCAAATAATTATTTAACGCCGCTAATATTTAATTTGAGCTGTTAAAAGTGAATTGGCACACAGGTACTTTAAGCCGCAAATAAATACTTTACGCTGCAAATAATTACTTCACGCCACAAATAAGAGTTTTACACAGCTAAAATTTAGTTTATGACATAAAATAATACTTTAAGCCGCAAATCATTACTTTACGAAGTAAATACTTTCCTTACGCCAGTAAAAATTAGTTTACACCGCAAATAATTACTCTACGCCGCAATTAATTACTTAACGCCCAAAAATACTTTACGTGGAAAACAAATACTTCACGCCTCAAATAATTTCTTTACTTAAAAATAATAGCTTTACGCCGTTAATGATTAATTTACGTCACTAACAAAATTGATTTACACAGTCACGTAATTTTCTTGCGTAACGTTCACCCAACGATACAGGACTTGTTGCGAGAGTTTGCACTGTGAATATTCGACTGTCTGCTCAACTGAATTGTGATCGAGTGTTTGAATTATCAAATCAAGCCTTATTTCATTGCTTCATTTTCCTTTTCATTTTGTCGCGTTTGCTCTTCAAGCGAGACTTTGGACTACGTTTCTAGACAACCAGCGATTTCCTGGCAAAATTAGTCAACAAAACCGATAAATACGTTTAGCAATTCTTTATTCACCCCTACCTTTGGCCCTGGTCCCATACCAGGAATACTCCGGCCTATGAAATCTTTTCATCTCTTAGAACCACTTTTGACATCTTATCAAATTACATGCCAGGAGTTTTTCAACAAGTCGTTTTTGGTGTTAAAATTACGTTACTGTATTTTACTTAAAGAAGTGACATTTGGTACCTGAATGTTTGTTCTGCAGTTATAAATGAAAATTTTAGCCTCTACTAGCAGATGTGTTTACGTGACTTGCATAGCTAAATCTGTGTGTTTGTGTTTGGATGAATTATTTCTGTTTTCAATTGTTTCTATAATAACTCATTTTTTCAATGTTTACCTGTTGTCCAGGCTTTTTTCCTTATTCAATTTTGAGCTATGAATGTTATCTGTTAACTTACACATTCCCGTGAAATAAAATTCAAGAAAAGAAAATTAAAAAATTCCAATTCAATACTTTCTTTTGCTGACAGCGTACATTGTACTTGCCAATGGGGCTATTCGGAGAATTCTCCTCGCGGTGTCACTGCTGTACTAGTGGTGATTGAATTGCGCATGCGTGGCTGTCTGCATGTAAACAACTGGTAAAAGATGGAATTTTTATCAAAATACGTCGTCGCGCTAAGCCTTATTACTGCTAATTTCCCTGGCTCAAGTCTTCGACAGGTGGCCACAAATTCCCAAAAGACCTAAGGTTACTATATTCGTGGACAACTGCGGTCAACAGGGTCAACTAACTGACAAAAAAGTGTGTGGATGCTGAAGCCCCGTGTGTGCTCTATGTCTATGACTATGCAGTAATTCGGGGACTACACAACATTACTTGGTAAGTTTTTAGCAATCAGTTTCTATCAACATCGTTCGGTGATGTTATCCCCACCATTTACCCCACTGAGTAACAGTTTTATTGAGTGGAACTAAGTGTTTCTTTTTGGAAACTCACCCGATGCCGAGTACGCTAGCAGCACATATTCATATTGTCCTGGGTGGGAGTGCTCCCAAAATAAGAGGTGTATGGTACGTGATACACAGAAGTCAAGAGTGACTTTTTCACAGCAGTTTCTCTTCAAAACTATGCTCTTTCCAATAAAATTCTCTAGATGAGTGAGTTTCCTTATTTTATCGTGGACCCCACCCCCAGGCCCACCAGCTCAGTTATCGAATTAACATGAATAAGTCTAAATTCAGTAAATGTCGTAACATTGCATTGGAAAAAATTGACACCTAGAATGAATTTTACTTGTTGAGATCAGAAGCACATTTTAAGTGTCATGAAAAATACACATTGTTTAATCACTTTTAGCCTGTTTCACATATTTTATGCAGTTATTAAATAAGACTTGGGTACAAAGATTATTAGTTTCTACATATAAACATGAAGATGAAACGTCAAGTATGTTCTGCCTTACTAAAGTAGTTTTGTCTTGTCTTTTCTTTTACAATTTGCTAATATTTCTATTCTGTTACACGCAAGGAAAAGCAACTGAAACCAACCGCCTGACCATCTATTTCACCGTTGGACAAAGTGAAAAGCAATCCTTTAGCAATAACCTGAGAGAATTGAACGTAATTCAGTAATTCAGCACCTGGTGTGCCTGATTATGGACTCCCTCACAATGTTGTTTCTTTCTGTGCTTTTTCAGTTTGCCATTTGTTTTTAAATACACTGATAATTGTTTATTCTCGAATCTTATGCATAGCAGCTAGCTACAATTGAAAACATACAATAAGACAATCGATGCAGTCACTGAATGTCATTTCCCCATAATCTGTACCAAATTGAAAAGTTTTTACCAATAGTATAAAGCCTTTCTTCTGAAAGGAAAATTTAATGTCACTCAGCTTTTGGGTTTCATTTCAGTGGGTTCTAGTTTCAATGGCCTATAGAAGCGCTTGTAAAAAAGGTCCAGTTTCAACACGTGGCTTTCTTTCATGTAACCTCATTCAGCCTCAATAACATCCACAATTAGACCCTTGAAGGTAAACACAGCAACATATCACTTGAACCGTTTTGAGCCCAAAATCAGACTCTGAACTAGACCAGAGTGTGACTAGGTCTTCTTTAGCTTCAGTCCCTCATGTTTCTTCCAGGAAAGGATATAAGCTATTGTCCACACATGACTCATTGCCTATGAAAGGGCATCCTCACCAACAAGGCTTATTTGTGTAGCAGTCAGATGTAGTTCGTCTGGATACACAGACACTCCACTGGCACATTGTCTTATGGTAACTTAGTACTGCGATTCACATTTCTCCAGGGCCACTGACTTGCACATTGTGCTATGCAGCACTGCTGGTGTGTGGAAGTGCTGTGGGAAGAGAACGGAGTAACAAAGCTTGACTATGATACAGCTTGAAGTGGCCTTAAAATGTCACTGAACCTGGAACAAATATTGAAATATGAATAATTAAGTACTCCAGATTGGATCAAAAATGTTATCTCTGTTTTTCAAAAATATATGGTGATTGGTCTACAGTTTCACATAAAAGTAAATAATTACTATTTTCAGAAACCAAGGGTGTATATAATGAATATTGCATAAAACTGTGTCTTTATTTTTTATCCCTAGCCATAACAATTCTTTGAACGCATATCTTCTCTGCACGGTACAAGCCTTCAAACCTAAAAACCAAAGGTTACGTGAAAACGAACGTGCTAGATTTTCATTTTAACGTGTAGATTTCCAGAAGACATATGATAGGGAGTAAACAAATAGTCTAATGCAATGGATATTTATCACTCACGTACCCTTTGCCATTGGGATTGGATTGTAATCTTAACTCATTAACCTGTATCGAGTTGACAGCATAAACATTCAGCATTGATTGATGTAACTGTCACTGATAAACTTCTAGAAATCATTCCAAAAAAAATAATGCTTTGATGTACGAAAAGATTCCGATTGCTACGTCAAGTATCGTATCACATATCACAACATACAAAGATTAACCAGACTCTGGCTGGCGACTGACTGCCGCGAAGTCGACATCGGCGAGTGCCTCAGTTAACAGGCATCGGTAGAATAATCATGGAATAATCGTTTAAATAATCACAAACCTTACCTTTGTATGAGGTCGTGCTTACTTCCTTTTTACGCAATCTCAGATTCAGTTGGCACGACTGCAAGCCATTTCACCATGTATTTAAAGGGCTCGCGAAATCGAGGCTGTTAAACCATCACCACTAGTACACGCACGCCCTATAGTTATTGTAGATTTTCTGAATAGCCCCATTGACCTACCGCCAAGACCTACGACTGACGTCTTAACTGACCAATCACAACGCAGCATTATTGACACACCATCGTCTGCGTTTCCAAGCCGCCATTTTGCCCGACAAGTAACACGTTGTCGTGTAAAACGAATTTTAGTCTAAGGCTCAAGAAAATAAGCGATAATAAAGGCGAAACGATGTTGACTTTACGTTTGTAATTCCGAAAGCCGTCATGTTGCTCAGGAAGAATATCCCGTCATTTTTAGGCATCTCCTAAACTGAAAACTGGTGTCGAAAATAATAAACTATGGATCAAACTGTGTGAACGGCCACACGAGACGCTGAACTTGGCAATGGTGCTTGATTTCTAGAAGGTTAAACAAAAATATATTTTATATTTGGTACTCACTTTTCATTTTGGTGGCTGGAGTGTAGGCCTACCTGATTTTGACTCCTTAGTTTTACTCGTCAGGCCGCTTTTGTCTCGGCACATGATTGATCTCAGCACTAGCCCTAGTGGTCGTCCCCGGAAATTGTTTTAAAAGAAAGATATTTTTATTATTTATATTTCATTTATTTCGACCTAATGGACATCATTTCACGGTTTCATAACAGAGGCATATCTTTTGTTATTTGTATATCCGTAGGGTGGAATTCAGCTGCTCAGGGAGAGGCACTGGAATACTGAACTCAAAGCCTTGTTCCAGCAGTTGTCACGAAAAAATATAAACTCCTGAATTAACTTTTGATAAGAACCTCTTGTATACAATTCGCTTGTAGAGTTAGTTGTAGAGTTAGATAGAAATCATTCTGAAGTTTTTCAAATAGAATTAGAGTTAATTTTGTGAATAGCCATTTTTGTCGTTACACCAGACCTGTCATCCTTTGTAACCATACCACACTTAAGTGATCATGCTACTTTTGAAATTAATTGAAAGTTACCTTTATGCAATGAAACACAAACTTCGAAGTTCATTGGAAGGTAGGCCTAACTGAATGTCTTAATGGTGCAATTACGGCCGATTACATGCATTAATTTGACTTGGACACAGCCCTACACCTACCGGAGCTAACTTCTTGACTAGGACAAGATATCTGTGTACTTGAACTATGAACCTGATATTTTTATCACAATATTTCGTTAGAAAAGCGTAAACAGTTCTATAGACTGGACCTACTTTACTCTGGAAATTCCATTAGTTGTGACCTACTCTTATTTGGCGGAATTTAGCAGACGGCAGAATAACAATATTGGTGAATCTTCACGCTCCTTTTTCAATTCAGATGACTTAGACGCTTTCTGAGCCATCTAATGGCCATTTTATTATACTAAAACGCCAGTAGAAGCACACCGTTTGCGGTGCTATCGTGGGCGCATTTCAATGCTCCACGTTGTCTTTGTTTATGTTACTATTACACCCTGTTATTTTTCACATTTAGGTACACTATTAGATTTTAGAATCAAAAAATAATATTTTTAAACCTGTCGGCCATGCAAAATTAGGATTCTTTACGAATTAAATTACTTAATTATTTTCATCTGCTGTAATCACGCAACATCAACAACTGATGAAGGGGTTTCTAATCATGCTATTCGGTTTAAAAACGGCGGACTTGCGAAAAGTTTTAGTGAGAGTAAATTTCATAGGAATAACAACACTGGAACAAACAAATACGCAAACAAATGCCACGCACGCACTGCGCAAACTCAGCAGATCGAAGTTGGCATGCCGGAGCTGGATCTCTATGCTACTAACCTACTTGATGACTATCTCTGCCACCTGGTGATGCGAAATACCAACAAAAAGGCTAATTGTCCCTAATTGTTCTAGCCTGTGTGTCCTCTACGATCAATGGTTTTCTTTGGGCATATTGTGCAAAGCAACTTTTGAATAGGACCGTCTTAAAACCTGATTACGCACGATATGTTCTCCCTAAATCGTGTGTAATCGTGTACCCTGGTCATTGATGGGACTTTAAAGAGATTCTGCAATTTGTGACATTCATGTATTGTTCAGCGTGAGAAAAAATTAATGCAAACTGGTTTGTGAGCAAAATTAAACGAGCGTGAGTATCTCATTGGTATCGTAACGATGCTGCTAACTGCGTTGACCATGACGGATACTCAACTACACAGACGTCATTTGTCACTTCGCTCGCAAACCCAAGGCGTGGGAAAATCAGAATAAGCCTAACAACCACGTAAGGGGTCGCGGCAATTAGCATATTTTATGACTAAGATATTACAACGATCACTTTTTTTTAAAGTATTTTCTTTACGCACCAATTCTTTCGGCGAGGAGTCGCATTTACTGACATTTACTCCAATGCCAAACCCTAGACTGCATGCGTTGTTGGTTAACACAAGTGATTAAATCACAAATACTTTTTCAACATTACTTTTCTAGTTGGAATGGGGGTGGATCCCAACACGGAAATTTTAGTCGAGCGTTATCAATGCGCCAACGTATCTAATCCACTCTCATCATTAATACATAACGACAAAATATTGTTTTGACAAAATCACCAAAAGATATTTGTAGCACGGGCCTCATACAGTAGGGCACCTGGTGCAGAGTAATATACCCAAGGCTGAAACAACACAAATTACTTCAATTTGTTGATAAAGGAGTAATTTTGTAGGGAATTAAATCGAAAAGGCGCATTTTCGTTATAATTTTTTCGTGGCATCCGTTTGCAGGGAAATGATCGTACTAAGTCACACATAGAGCGACGCGTCCAGTGCTGCAGTGGGGCGTAGGCGCACGTAGGCGCAGACAACCACCTTGTGGCTTTGAATATGGCACCTACGCACCGTAAGTTATGTTGAATGCTCAAGTTTATACGCTGGGCTTTGGGAGCCTACTTATCTCTAATTTTACCACTACGGCACTGGTCCTGTACGCCTCGTTTCTAGGTGAGTACCCCTCGATGTGAAACTAGTGATTTGGTTTTAAATGAAGTGTATTGTGACTTGGAAACTGATATGCATTACCATATCCTTCTTAAGCCGAGCTTTATTTCTGAAGTATATTTACTACAATTCGCGTACCCGTGCAAATTCACGAGTGTTTTCCGAATCTTATAGAATTTGTGTCTGTAAGTCAGTTGATTCTTGAGTGTTAACAAAAATGTTGAACATGTTAAGAACATTGGTTTTGAACTATTGACAAAGCTGAATTGATATCGAATTGAATTTTAGTCGGTTAAAGTCAATGTAAGCTCTGCTCACATTCGTTATATGCTTGCAGCCATTCAAGGCGGGATCGGGACGTTCGTAAACTCTGTCGGGTTCAACCGAAACACTTCGGGTATTTGCGTAGTCTGAACTTCCCTAGGAAGTGAACTTTACTTTTAAAGACTGTGTACGAATTAACAGCTAATGTGTTTTGATAAAAACGGATGGAAATTGTCCTCATGTAACAACAAATTTGAGTCACGAGTTTTGTAGTCACAGAACGTTTCCTCTACCATTTACAGAATGATTAGGTGTCAGTGCATTTCTGAAAAGAAGTAAACGACAAGCCTGATTATCAACAATTACATTTACTTTAAATACCATTTCATCTTTCTCAAGCTATCATTTAGCTGCCAAAAGGATGTTTATTGACCATCGCCTCTGTTGACTTTGATGTTTTAGTCGGTGTGAGGCATAATTCGCCGAAAAGCTTCCGGCGAGTGGAGCGCCTATAGGAGCTGCTCTCGTCGGGCCAACAGAGGCGATGGTCATTGCCTATTTGTTTATAACACTTACATGTTCCTTAGCAATTAAGTGAGTCTGTGTGTCAAACACCATTTTAGTATACCAAGGTTCTTGTTTTGCGAAATCAACGGTTCGGCAAAGGTGACTGGCGTTGGACGCGATTACACGTACATGTACGTGTATGTGTGTGTGCCATAAGTCGGGCAGTCTGGCACTTAAAATCATGCTCATCACAAAACTTTGATCCGGATCTGATTAGCTTTGCTGTGTATTTAGTTTGACTAAACACGCCACCCGTTTAATACCTTACGTGTAGTTAGCCGGGATTTTTTTTCAAATCTTTAACTTAAAGACCTTCTCTTAAGGGGTTATTCTATGTCAAACTATAGGTCTGTCCCGGTGTACACGCAGATAATTTAAAAGCTCTCCTTTGTCCAGGAGGTGAGAAAGCGCTCTGATTTTATTGACTTAGTTTTAAAAGTTAGGCACATTTTCACATTGGTCGTGTCAGAAACCGCCGAGGTGTATGGCCGTAAAATATTCCGATTCCAACCGCTTAAAAATGCCGGTATCGAAAGGTATCCCAAAGAAAGGAGATTCTGTTCGGTTCAGTATTGACCCGACGCACTTGGTTGAGAAAACTCGCTCAAGTTAAGAAACAATAACATCTAAATAAAGATTCCCCAAACATCTGACCGTAGCATATAAAATCGAGTTCTCGTTTCACAACAGCTTTCTGTCAGGAAACACTGAATTAGCATGCGCTCACACGGCCTCGGTGCCCGGTCACTTACATGTACCTCTTTTGCATCTAAAGCCGGTAACACAATGATTTATTCATTGCTGGCTTCTCCTAAAATTTGCTGTCACGAACACTCTAAAAGAATTACGAACTGTATCTTATGAGACAGACTTTGTTTCAGTTTATTGGTTGGGGTGAGAATAATTCATTTTGAAACAGAACGCACAATAATAAACGTCAACATGGCAACTTGCAATCCCGACTTAGACGAGATCTCATCCGACGAAGACTTTACAGGTTGATCGTTAGGTTTCACTGATTATCAGTTAGTACCAGAATACACTGATTAAGGAATACTAATGTGACGGGACGTTCGTAAAATGTAACAGAGCAAGTCTCCACTGAGCATCAAAAATGTGTATTTCACTTCATCAGGTATACGCTCAGTTCAGTTACACATGATAACGACCAGTTTCATGTTGGCAAAGGAAGGAAACACCCTTCTCCCAAGCCTGTCGCTAGCGAAGTGCCCGACACATACAGTCGCTCCGCATGCCCACGTAACAAAGGCGCACTGAGACGCAACAAAGACGTTCATTGAGGGGCAGTGCCGCTGAATTGCTTGAATCTGATTTGTCTGTAAACGAATTGCTTGGTAAGTTAAAGTCTAGATACGGTGATGTGTTACCTGTTGGAAAAATTGTTGAAAAATTCTACAGTTCTAGACAGGATAAAAATGAAAGCGTTACCGAATGGGCTGCGCGCTTAGAGAAATTAGTAGTTCAAAAGAAAATGTCCAAATCATGCTCTATTCCGAAAGAGGCGCTGCCAGCTGTGCTAAAATCACATTTTGTGTCTGATTTGCTGTCGAATGACGTCAGCGTTGGTCGAAAGCATTTTGTGGAACGCAATAGTGAGGAATCATTTGACGAGCTACTGATTTGCGCCCGTCGTTTAGACACTGAGTTCAGCAGAAAATCGCAGTCACATCACTCTCTTGATAGTGGTGATAAAACTGGTAAAATGGTCACTATGATAGATGCTTTGGCTAAAAGAATAGAGAAACTTGAAGGTAGTTTCACTCGAAATAGGTCCAATGTAGTTTTCAACGCGAACTCTAAGTTCCGCGGACAACCCTATGGTAATGTGAACTGGCAACGTTCAGAACAACAAGGTATTGGCCAGTCTACTGATGTGCGGGCTGACAACTCTTTACCCAGATTTGACGGCGTTTGTTTCCGGTGGCATAAATACGGTCATAGGGTTGCCAATTGCACGGTTGCTTTAAACTTCAATCGGTCGTCGACGGGGGGGGGGGCTTCCGACCGAACGCATGGAAAGCCCCCTCAGTAGGCTTAGTAGGGGAGTCCTTTGAAAAGGAATTTATGATTGCAAATGTGAGATGTATATGTTTACTCGATACAGGTTCTAGAGTAAGTACGATCTCCGAGAGCTTGTGTCAGCATATTGGTTTGTCTGTGCTGCCTATTTCAGATATTACTGGACCTTTGTGTGTTGAGTGCGCTAACGGAAAAGTTTTGCCTGACAAGGGTTATGTTAGTGTCACTGTTGGAGTACCCGATACCGATGAGTCAATTGATGTTTTGTTTTTGGTTGTTCCAAACAATTCTTATAATTTCAGTGTTAATGTTATAGTGGGTACTAATGCTTTGCGTGTTTTGATCGATCTCGTTGATAATGACGATCGCTCGGACTGGTTGCTGTTGTTGAAAAATGTTATGTTTAATCGTGAAACCTCTCTTTCAGGCGTTGTTAAGACTGACATACCTGTTACCATTCCGTCTGGAATGTCCCATCGATGCTTGTATTTGTGTTAACCCATGTACATCTTGTAGTTTACAGGTTGTCACCGAAGAGTATGGTTCACTGTCACTTCCTAGTAACTTGCAGGTGTGGCCCACATTGCATGAGATTAACCCTGGGGATCATATGATTCAGCTGAGAATTCTGAGGAGTTCATAATAAGCCCAGATTTAAGTATTGAGCAGCGCAGCCGAGCCGAATGATTTGGATCTTGGTCATGTTACTCAGGCTCAGCATAAGATACATTGACAAGGGATGCTCCTTTTAAACACCGACATCGCTCTATTCCTCCTAACATGTTGGATGAAGTTAGAGCTCACTTAAAGGATATGTTGCAACTGGGGGTTATCAGACCGTCCACTAGTAAATATGCTTCTAGTATTGTCTTAGTACGTAAGAAGTCTGGAGAGTTGCGATTTTGCTTAGATTTTCGTAAATTGAACGAGATCACGGTAAAGGATGCTTATGCTTTGCCTAGTGCGACTGAAAATTTGCATACGCTCCATGGTTCTCAATATTTTGCAACTCTTGACATGAAATCTGCTTATTTGCTAGTAGATATAGCAGAGGAAGACAAGCATATCGCGGCATTCACTGTAGGTCCACTCGGAGTGCAATAGACTTCAGTTTGACTTAACCAATGCTCATGCAACGTTTCAACGAGTGATGGAGATGTGTATGGGGGACTTGTATTTGTCTGAGTGTTTGATATTGTTGGATGATATTTTGGTGTTTAGTGATACATTTGAGAATCATCTAACCCGATTGAGAAATGTGTTTCAACGCGTATGTGAGTTTGGTATGAAACTTAAACCGTCAAAATGTGAGTTCTTTAAGCAGCGAACTGTGTATTTGGGTCACGTGATTTCTCAACAACGGGTCGAATGTGATCCCGATGAGATAGAGGTTGTGTTGGATTGGCCTAATCCAAAGTGTGTGAAAGACTTGCAAAGTTTTTTAGTTTTCGTTGGGTTTTATTCAAGACATTGCATCAATTGCTCAGCCTCTTCATGCACTTACAAAGGGAGTAACGGGTCGTAAACGTAATTCTTCTGATACCTCAAATGGACTGTTTGTTTGGGGTGATAAAGAAGAGTATGCTTTTGAAGAACTTAAACTCAGGTGCACGAGTAGCCCTGTACTGGCATTTGCGGATTTTACGCAGCCATTTTCTGTGACGCCAGCATGACGTTGTTAGGTGCGGTATTATATCAGGAGTCGGGGGGATTGAATAGACCCATTGCCTTTGCGAGTCGTTGTTTGAGTGAAGCCGAGAAACGTTATCCTGTACATAAACTTGAGTTTCTGGCTCTTAAGTGGTCCATAACGTCTAAGTTTCACGATTACCTATACGGCGGTTTGCCGTTTGTAGTGTACACTGACAATAACCCTGTTACATATGCATTGTCTACAGCTACTCTGGATACAGGCTCTCAGAGGTGGGTTTCTGAGTAAGCGAATTATAATTTTCAGATTGTGTACAAGACTGGTAAGTCGAACTTAGACGCTGACGAGCTGTCAAGAATAGTGTGGCCTGATCACGGCCAGGCTTTGCTTTGTGGTGTTACGACACGTAGTGGGTTGGACTTTTCGTCGTCATTCCCTACTCTAACAAACGCCGAATTAGTGAATTTACAACGTAATGATATTATTCTTGGTGGGGTGATGGAATGCTTGCGAGCAAAACGTAAGCCTGATGACACCGCAAATAGCGGTGTACGGAAATATTTGAAGTATTGGAGTGATCTGTACTTAGATCGGGAATGCTGTTCATAAACAGGGTCTCTTCAGTTGATAATGAAGTTGTTAGTATGTTAGTTGTGCCACAGTCGCTACGAAGTGAGATTATGGTGTCTCTGCGCACGATGCAGCTGGGCACCAAGGGTATGAGAGAAAATTTTCTTTGATTAGCAATCGCTACTTTTGGGTAGGCATGCAAAAAGATGTGGCAGACTATTGCAAATCATGTGCGAGGTGTCAAATTTCTAAGGGTCCATACAAGAAACCGAGGACTACCATGAGTCACTTGACTGCATGTAGACCCAATAAAGTGTTAGTCGTTGATTTTACTGTTCTAGAGCCGTACAGTGACGGTAGGGAAAACGTCTTCTTGGTGATGACTGACGTATTCACGAAGTTTACGCAGGTTGTTGTGACACGCAATCAAACTGCCCTAACTGTTGCCAAGGCTCTGACTGAGCAATGGCTCAATAAGTTCGGTATTCCGGACAGGATTCATCATATAGCGATCAGGGTCGCAATTTTGAAAGCGATTTGGTTAAACAGTTGTGCAAATTATATGACATTCAGAAATCCCGTACAACCCCATATCATCCTGAGGGAAATTCACAGTGTGAGCGTTTTAATCGCACATTGCATAATCTGTTGAAAACTTTGCCAATTGATCACAAGCGTAAATGGCCGCAGTTTGTGCATGATCTGGTGATGTCGTATAATTCTACTCCACACAGCACTACTAAGTACTCTCCGTTTTTCTTGTTCTTTGGCAGGGAACCGAAATTTCCTTTGGATTTTCCCCTGCGGTTTGATGCAGCAAATCCGGCATACTGTTGCACAGATGAGTATGTAAAGTTAGAGCAGATAAAATGAAAGACACTTGGCAGCGTGCTCGGTATTTTACTGACACTTCGAATGATAGAAATAAAGCTAGAAATGATACACGTGCGTTCGCCCAATCACTTCCGGTTGGTGCAACGGTATTTCTGAGAGAACTCAGTATCATAGGGAGGAATAAAATTCAGAATGCATTTGGTTCAGTTCCTTATTGTATTGTCTCTCGGAGAAATAATGTGTATTCTGTGCGGGCGGCAGATGGTGCCGGACCGATTAAAACTGTAAATAGGTCGGACATCTTGAATGGTAGGGACTTGGTAGGTCTCTAGTATTTGGAGTTTTGCTGCTGTTGAGAGCGCGCCAGGCGTTGTCGTGCTGAAAGTGGAATGTGCGTTGTGATGTCTGTAGCCAGCGAGGAGTCTGAATGATTTCCATTTCACTGCGTTTTGTTTTCATATTGTATGTTAATGATGTCGGGACGACATTTTTTGTTAGTGGGGAGATTGTGACGGGACGTTCGTAACTTTACGCTTATTGTTATTCTTATTTATTTGCAAATGTTCAGTTATTCCTATGCTAATGTCTTTGTTGCGTCTTAGTGCGCCTTTGTTACGTGGGCATGCGGGGCGACTGTATGTGTCGGGCACTTCGCTAGCGACAGGCTTAGGAGAAGGGTGTTCCCTTCCTTTGCTTACATGAAATTGATCGTTATCATGTATAACTGAACTGAACGTATGCCTGATGAGGTGAAATACACATTTTTGATGCTCAGTGGAGACTTGCTCTGTTACACTAGAGAGGCGCTATGAACGTACACTGACAGGGGAACGCATGGATATTTACGAAAACCGTTTGGATGACGTGTCATGGTTGTTAGTGCGCTAACTGCACAATAATGGAAACGACTGACGCTTGCGTCTGCTGTCACGAAATTCTGCAAGTAAAACGCCTGTTTGGAGAAGCGCAGGTGTTTCTCACGGACCATCCTGATTTTTTGGGCGGCGAAAGCAAAGAAATCAATAAATGTACAAGTTTACAAAGCCTCAAAGATTTCACGACAGATATTTTGCCAAGAGGAGTTAGAATTCTCCTGTTCCACGAATTTATACTATTTTGTCCTCAAGTTTTTCTTCATAACTTTAGTGAAAACATCCGAGAAAGGTCTAAACTAAATGCAACTCCCGGTGTTGTAAAAGGTTTTCTGCTCCATTTTAAGTTTCTCTCGGGACACAAGCGTCTGTCGCTAAACTTCATAGGCATTCAAGCCCGAAAACATGGAATTGATGAAGTAAATTAAGAGTATTTTTCAGAGATTCCCTAGAACCATGGAGTATAATTTCGGTATTATCGACATATTGGATTATTTTATGAGATCCGCCACCTACCTTGATTCCTTTAATTACAAAATTTTGCCTATAGTAAACAAGATACTCATAATCACCGCATACATGGTGAACAAGTAATGAGAAATTGGAATCCTCTGCCACCACGAAAAATTTCAAATTTGTCTGAAGGCAAAGTGTGTTGGATCACAGAAAGCCGAGATTACGTATTGAGTAGACAAATTCACAAAAAAAATATTTTCCAAAATTGAAAAATAGGCACGATATATACAAATTTCCAGTACACAGAATCAACGCCTTTTCAAAATAAATCTACCAACGTTAATAGCCAAGTAATATTTTCGTGTTCAGTATGTTAAATTAATCATAAATGTTTCTAATATATCTGCTCTTGAGAAATCTCTTGATTTCCATGTATGAGGTGACCAGTTACCAATTTCAGGCGCTGCGCAAAGCATCTAGACAAAATTTGATAGCTGTTGTTGCAGAGTGAAATAGGAAATCAGTTGCTGATATAGTATCTACATTTGTTACCTTTTGGTAAGGGCGAAATTATAACATAATTTTGAGTGGGAGGTAAACCTCCATCAACATTCATGTAACTATTGTTAAGCGAATGAGTCAGAAAAGGGAAAATGTCTTGACAGAAAATCTTATAAAACTTAATTGAAAAGCCCTCGGATCCTGGTAAATTGTCATGCTTCATATTTTTATCACAACTGAAGCCTCCGTAAAAAATATTGGCCCGTAGAGATTGGATCTATTTACATTTTCAGAAAGTGACTTTGGGTTTGTTTAAAAGGTAGCTGGGCTTTGAGATTGCGCGTGGATGGAGAGAAAGTGATCAAATCCAGTTAATGATTAATTATGTGATAACCACTAATTAAAATGAGTGGAACATGTTGTTAACTAAGTAATCTAACCATGACGAATAGCAACTACGCGAGCACCCTCAACTAACTATAAATAATAAGCTACCCAAGCTTAAGGACTCGACACTTGTTGGATGACAGTCATGTTGGTGAATTTTTGAACTACAATGCACTGTACTGCGACAGTGTACTTACTGTTCACAGACCCTTCGTGACACAACCCAACGACACGCGTAGGCAGTATCCTACTACCCACGATCCAAGTGACAAGCTCTTAGTTAACTTCCTGTTCGTTAAACCCTTGCCCTTGCCAAGATCCTCTTTAGAATCTTCTGAGAGATGGCTCTGCTGTACAATTTCTTCTGTACAATGTAGCAAATTATCTATTCTCAACTACTAAATCTCACGTAAGTATTTTGAAAATGTCTGGCCAAATTATAATAATGTACTAATTTAATGATTGCCTAATAAAACCACGTGATCTTATCCAATCATTTCATTGGCTGTTACTATTTGCTCTTTAGAGTGCCTTGACCCCAGAACCAAAATGATGAACATCATCTAAAAATAGATCTTGACGTCAGAATACTAGTGAATGATGGTTTAAGAGTACATAGGCACACATTTTGGGCAACTGAAATGAAACTTTCTCTACTAATAACTTAATTAATATTTATTCTGACAGACATTACTCAGTTTTGATATTTCATTTTCATTAATAACAGTTCCTACGCCCATACCTTCTAAAAACCATATCATATTGAATAAAAATCTTTGTAAAAGTAAGTGGTTCACAAAGGCTTCGATTAAAATTTGCATATCACCAGTAGCTTTCGTTTCTTCATGGTCATTCGGATTCCGTTTTCTTTGAAAAAAAATGAAGTAATTTTCTTCATTGCGCAGTGAAGCAGACGACGGAATTGGAATGGTAGTGCGCAGTGCCACTGTCGGTTGCCTGGGATATTAAAGGAGCATGCCACCCAAAAAACAACCTAATTTGTACCAATTCAGATCGAGTAGTTCTACTCCTTAACATCACATACGGTTGCGTTACCTGATACCTGACGGCAGACGGAGGTGTTGAAATTATCCAATGACGTTATCGGTTTCACACGCAGTCTGTTCAGCAGTTCACAACACGGGTTACTGGTGTCAGCTTATCGCTTGAAGTCATCGTTTAACATCAATAAATCATCAAACTTCGATGTAACACCCGTAAAAAGACACCGAGTTCTTATAAAAATGTGTTGTTTTATTTTGCTGTTACCGATTCATTGGTATTTAGACACACCGTAGCCTACAAAGTTCGGCAGACCAGTAAGGTCCGTAGCAGGAGTTTGGGGACTGTTCGAAGATAATTTCGAAGTATTTTCCGTGAAATACAGACAGGAGAACCTAGATTTCTGTTGTTTAGACTTGTGATTTTTTGAGTTCTAAACACAAAACGCTTGTTAGCCTGGCCAGTGTATGATCAGACATCACGAACATAAACCAGCCAAATTTCAGTGGAAACTAAACTTCTAGTCAAGAAAATACTATACTAGTGAGCCAAAGTAATGTGCACCTGATTATGTTGGTGAATTAGCCACGAAAATGCAAATCTACTTACTCGTTAGGGCCGTCGCGAATTCAGGTTCCGCTTTGGCCACAGCACCGTTAGGGCAGAAGTTGTACATTGACAATCATTATTTGAGTAATGTAAATGTAAATAAAGAGTCCCCTAACACCTAGCTGTGGGATGAAAATCGAGTTGCTTCACAACAGTTTCTGCCAGCAAACACTAAATTAGCATGAGTTCACACGGCCTAGGTGCCCCGTCAATTAGTTTTATGGCACCTAAAGCCGGTAACGCAGTGATTTATTCATTGCTGGCTTCTCAAATCATTTGCAATCACGAACGCGCCAAAGGCATTACAAATTGCATCTAATGAGACAGACTTTGTTTCAGTTTTATATAAGTATTGGTTAGGGTGAGAATAATTCATTTTGAAGCAGAACGCTCAGTAATAAACGCCAACATGGCAACTCGGAATCCCGACTTAGGACGAGCTAGATCTCATCAGTCCCAACTTCGCAGGTGAATCGTTAAGTTGTGCAGGCTATCAATTCGAACAGGAATACAGTGATGAAGAAATACTAGAGAGGTGCCGTGAACAAACTCAGACAACGGGACGTATGGAGTTATTTGGTAAGCCGGCATTCGTCAGACACTGTCGACGTCTGCAGGCCACAGACACGGAAATGTTTCACGGCCTCATACTTGCTATTTACAGCGTACATTTCATTCTTCACTAACATGAGCCACTTCCTAAGCATTCCTGACTCTTGAGGAAGTAATAAAAAACGATATACCCGCTTTCCTCGCAGCTGCTTGGTTCGGACAAGCGGGAACGATGCACGGCAACGTAGCGGCATTCATTCTGCATATGAACCACTGACGTCGCCAGCGTCGTTTCTCACCTTCCTCACAGGTTAACGCGACACCTCTTGGCAAGGTAAGGTCGATCGTATGCGAGGTGATGTGGATATAGACCGATTAAGATGGCAAAAAGACTAAGTAAATCGGGTGGCATTCTCCTTTAAGCACGTATCCCCCGAGAGCGCCATTACTTAGCCATAGTTCCGTTATGATTGCTCCGGTTGTCTGAATCAGACACTTGAAATGGGGTCTGAGTCCCCCCGCTCCTCACGCACACACGCACACACAAACTAAAACTGCACCCATTGTTGAATCTTGTTTCAGCCGTATAATGTAAATTACCGGGGTTAATTGATAACCTCAATATTTCCTCACGCTCTTGGTGTTTTATACTCGCGGCAGAAAAAGGGGAGGGGTCGCGGGCCCACTGGGCACCCTAAATCCGCCTGTGTTCCTTGTCGACTAATTTTGTAATACCTTTGCTAACGAAGTTTCTTTTTTATGTATTACTGAAATATTTTGTCGTCTTTTAGTCTCGGTCAATCCATACAGCACGACTACTAATCATGGCAACTCTCATGCGTTCCTCGTGCAAAATAATCAATTCAGGAGACATCTGTTTCAAAGTCACATCAAAAGCGGAAGATTTCGTTATTTGCAATTATTTGAAATTGAATGGCAGTGTAATTATGTAGTTTTGTTTTTGTTTGGCTTGACTTCGCTAGTTTTTTGCTAGCTTCGTGTACATTTCCACCCCAAGAGATTTTCAAGGTGGCTATGAAGGTTACTTTTAACCTTATTCGTAAACGTTGTGCATGGTTTTTAAGCATTTTATTGCTATGTCGTTTATGTAAATTGCGCGGTTTTTGTAAGTACCTGGTATAACGTTTAGTTTGTATATATATTGCATCTTTGTGAATGTTTTGTCCGTGTTGCGCCGTTAGTGTTTTCCTTTTTTGAGTTTACGTTATCGATAAACAGGCATTTTGCACATGATATTGCACTATGTAAAATCCTCTTTCGTTAAAGTCACCAAGGTATAAGCTTTTGAAAAATATCCTAGAGTACACCACCAATTCATTGAATTCGCAATAAATGTTCTATTCCTTACCTTATCCTAAAGCTCATAATATATGAACATGAACATAACCGATTCAGGGAACTTGAACGATCTTAGTGTTTAAAAACACGAAGATAGCGCATGGAATGTGACAAAAATGATATGAAAGAAAACAGGCGCAAGTATTTAGAGGGAATGGTGACATCTTTCAAAACTGACTGCTGGCATTGACCATGTAATTGTTTATGATGAGGAACAGCACCTGGACGGCAGTAGCTGGGGTCAAATATGAGCTATATCGACCCAAGAGATAACGGCACAAAACATTTGTGGCATGGGTAATTCATTTACACACTGTAGTTCATCCAGGTGTCGTATTTTTTCAGTTTACAGAGATCAGATTGCAAATGCTCTGTTGTGTAAAACGGACTGAAAAGAATGCCGCACGCCTGTCGAAACACGGTCCACCGCGCACAGTATGTGGGTTGAGTGTCCGGACGAGATACAGACGAGTTGAAAAGCTGATATGAGCGATCACCATTTTCGGGAAACCGTAAACATGTTAAAAAAGTGAAAATGCACCCACCTGCACAACTTTTAAGTAGTGCTTTTACATGAATCACTTTTTGGAGTTAGAAAAAAGGATAGGATGGAATATTTGTTTAGCATAAAATAGAATTGTCTGGTTCAGGTGGAAATTGTTTCAGTTTATGTTTTGCGTTTGAAATAGATCTTTTAAAAAGTACGAGAAAATGTTTTCTTTAGCTTTAGTTTTGGCTTGCGTATACTAATCATTTGATACCGCGCGAATCTTTCGAGTTTCACGGCCGTTTTGTCACACAATTTTTAACAAATAAGTATATGTTAAATAACACGTCTTTTTATCTGGGTTAGTTTTTAGCCATGTGAGTATTTCGGCCACTATTTTCATGAGGCCGAAAGATTATTGCACGGACAAATGGCGCGGTTATTGTACGGTCTTGTCAACATGCAAGTAATGTAAAATAAGTTACCAGAAGGTCCAATCAACCGAATAATCATCCCTTTGGTTTGAGTTCGTATTGCAATAAATTACCAAACTCACCGTGCGTGAAAGTAAATTACTCCGCCATGTACTATTCAAACCCTCCAGAGCAAAACGTCGCGCTATTTATAATACCGATACTTGATGAATACATGAATGATCAACATATTAAGACGTTAGTGCTGCATGTACCCTTAAAATCATATCGAGTTTTATAAAGCCAATAGAAGGGCAATACATCCGTACAGGGTGTCCAAAAATGTACTTTCACCACTTCAATAACTGCACCAATTATTTATTGAATACCAGACAAAACATAATTAGTTTAAATTCTCAAAATTTTAAAGCAAAATAGTTGTATTGTAGATTAACTCGGGAAGAAAGTCGAGGGTATATATATTTGCATTTTATTGTCCTTTTTTAAGTCAATAGTTCTGAAATATTGTCGCCTGATTGACATTCCCGTGTATACGTATACAGAGCAGGGGAAGACTCACGCCCCTAAGTTCACTAGAGCGTCGGCACGGATTGCAAAAGGCTCTGGGTTGAAGCCCCGGTTGTGGCAGCAATCTTTCCAGACGTGTATACTAGGGCACGTAATGCGACCACTTATGACTCTGCAGGCTGCCTTCTCTGTGCAAATGTGGTTATCGCCACTGGAAGTGTGGGTACATTTGGATACACGCTGTATAGATAAGTGAAAATAGAGACCCCAAACTTTGGTCTGTTAAGAGAATAGCGAAGTACATGTACTTGCATAGTTCACTTATTCGTAAAAATGGTGTTCGCGCAAGAATCGTAGTGAGAAACAGGTCACACATTGGAGAAAGCCAGTGAGAAGATCTACATGTATACCAAATTTGAAAATGTTGGGTTCAAGGATAGCGTAGCTTGAGCTTGAGAAAATTGATTAATGGAAACATCACAGTGCCATTTTGAGTCTCATTGCGCACAAAAACAAAGTTCATCGAGGTATTGATTATATATCTATAAATTTCATGTCGATCAGAAGAAAAATGCTATCTCTAGCACGAACATGTTAGGCCAACAAATTGAAGATAAAAATAAGTAAATCTCGAAAACGGTGAGTCAGACCAAGAAACGGGTTTCACGATGCATAAAACGATCTATCACCAGCATACAAAATTTCTGACAAAACCGCCAGCGTACGCCGAAGATGCGACGCTAAAACTCATTGGAGAGCAGTCATCAAAAATCTCGTATTACACGAGAACGGCAACTCTTAGAGCAAAAGACATGGCACAAGACCGATAGCCTGTGAAATGATCCATCCATAGAAAAACAAAACATTATAAAAATCTCTTCAGAGACAGGGCACTTTGGCTTCGCAAACCAATTCAGTGAAAAATGGCCACCACAACTCCATCTTGATTATATTTTAAACCAAAAGCAACAGGCTTCGAACCAACCACGAGACTGGTGTTGTGTGTGAATTTCGTGTTAATCGAGAGCAAAATGCTACATGTTGCGTTCGAACAGAAAATAAAAACAAAACGGCAATAAATACACAGCCTCGGGTGATATTTTTTCTATCTCTTTCCCCATAATACGTTTAATATCCCCCGAACCATTCAATAACCTATTCATCTCTCACTTTTCTGTTATATAAGTAATATTCGCCATCTGGTAGAAACCTTCAGCTCCTTCATGTTGATGCTTTTGGGGCTACTTGGATGACGCCATTGGTTATCAGGTCAACAATAATGGCAACAAAAATGGGAATGATTGTCGTGTGATCTTTTAAATGGTTGCTAAATTCAGTGAAGAAAGTTCCCAAGATTTGATGTTATTTAAAGCAGGAGACGGACAAAAGATACGGTCCTTTGATGAAGTTGGAAGACGAGCAGGGGTTAGTTCAGTGGAAGAAAAGTACAAAGACGTAAAGTAAAGCAAAGTACGATGTTAATGACCTTCGAAATGTGGCTCTTGGCAATCCGACCACATGTTGAAAAAAATTGTGGTAGTTCTCTACGAAATTGATAAGATGGCCTTAAAAGTATCCCCCTTCCACGAGTGTCTACCAACTTAGGAATTGGTAGGAATTGGGAGATCCCGTGCAAACCTATTGTTAATACGAAACTCTTTGACTGTCACTAATGTAGGATTACAACCGAGCAGGCCCGTAGCCAGGGGTGGTTCGGGGGCTCGATCGACCCCCCACGCGGGAAAGGTGCAGCCCCGACCTATCCGTTAAAATGGGATATAGATGGACAACAACAACAAAATTGTTGCAGTTACTGGTACTACTCATTACAATGATAACTAAGTCACTAATAGTTTTAAATTCAATTCGCGTAACTTTCGGGCCGTACCCGGTCAACTTCGTGCGAATGGTGCTTGATGGTAGGATCGTGCAGAGGAGGCTTTATGTTATTCATCGGCATTGAACGCGCGTGATGGTTACAGCATAGGGTAACACGGGAGTCTAGAAGTAAATGTATACACCTAGATACATGTGCGCATCCAGGGGGGGGGGGCTCAAAGGAACCCCCCTCATTTGGCCAAGTGGGCAAAAACGTCCGCCTCAGACAAACAAAAAGCTCGAGAAAACGAGACAAAAGTCCGCTAAAAAGCATGAACGCACAATTCAAAGCTCCGAACGTGGTGCCCGTTTTTTTTTAGTTTTAGTCCTCACGCTTTTTTGTTCGTTAAAGGTCCACATCGTCGGAAATTCGGGACCCCCATCTTACAGGCTGGGTGCGCACATGTAGATAGGATATATAGCAGCGAGAGAGCGCCCAAAAAGTAGTGCCGTGTGAATGTCTTAAAATCGACCAGGAAACAAAATAGTAGAAAGTAAGTTTATCTGCTATTTTTATAGTGGCAGAGTACAGTAAATTGCAGACGACATTTTCAAATTTACACGTTGGTTGTGGATTGAAGGATGACATGCATACCGTGTACACGTGTGTGCGTTTCCATTCTTTTAAACTCAGTACACGCCGATGATAATTTAATTCACTACAGGCAGTCCTCCGTCCGTCGTCAAAAATCCAACATTTAACTACATGGGCGGCGCAGGGGCTATAGTCCCCACTTTTTTCAGTGCTGCACCCTCCATTACATACCTATTTTATTGTACTAAGAAAACCCCAACGAGCAACTTCATATTTTTGGGAAAAGTTGGTCTAGAACTAATAAAAAGTTTTGTCAATGAAGAAAGTCTTCTCTTGTCATTCAGTGCAGATGGCGCACAGCCTCGCAGGCGTCATATGAGCTTAAAACTTGATGGAAAAGATTTCCAAGGTTACATATCACTATTCTGAAGGTTGGTCACTCCGAAAGTCCACTACTCCGAAGTTACTGCGAAGGTTCGCTACCTTCGAAAGTTCACTACTTCGAATGTCCACAATTCCGAAACCAGAACTCCGACAGTTCATTACTCTGATTGTCTGCTAACGAGTCAGAACTGACATGAGAAAAGTATTGGATTTGTGCCCATTTAGTAACTATTTAAAGGGTGTACAAAAGTTGAATAGTTCTTAGAACATTGATTACATTGTTTACAAATGAGCTCAGTTCCAATCACTGCCAATCGTGAATATTCAATCTAACTAACGACTCATTCAGCCTGAAGCAGAACAACATCGGGTCAGGACTTCAGCGACCAATAGCGGCGGTTTTAAATTTAAGAAGACTGAATGAGACTCTCCGACTTCGTGAAGACTGGCAGGGGCAGGGTAGCCTACTGACTACGTTTAGTTTTGACCCGGCCATGCGCATAGTTCCGATGGGTGAGTTTGAGGGGCAGCAGCCCCAAACTAGCTCAGTCACGCTGTGAAATGATGCGACCTTGCATGGATTTGAGGAATGTATCATGGTTGATAAGTCATTAAGAGTCCTACTTCATAATTCATTTTTTAAAAATTGAAGAACGTATTCGAAAAACATGCGGACAATTTCGCATGCGCATAAAATCCTGGTGTTGTTTGATCATAGGTACACCACCTAGATTGTCTAATAACCGAAGTGTCGTTTATTTTTGCAGGTAAAATGGGAAATCTGATACACCCAACTTCGAAATCTTAGATCTTTTCGGAGTAATGAACCTTTGGAATAGTGAACCTTCAAAGTCAGTGAACCTTTGGAATACTAGGCTGTTCGCATTTCCAGCGATGTAAGCAAGTTAAGTAACTCACAAAATACAACCGGATCAAAATATTCCAAGTTGACCATGCATCGATTAAATATTTACGTCCGAGTATGTATTGAGGTGTAATCACTCATTTAAGCACGCCCGGTTTTAAAGTTTGGCACGGGTTAACGCGGCAACATCCCCTTTCAGGAAAACATTACATCCGAATTGGGTCTGGTTCTTTTTGAGCAACCGTCAGGGCATCGTCATTCCTGGTATTACCAGGCCGTCTGATCTTGGGAACATAGAGTTGTGTATATAGATCCCCCCCACGCAATGCTGGCAATGGGCCTGACCGAGTGTTTAATAGATTTCGAATCAGTTACAGAATTAAGTCATCGAAGAGTTTTGAACAATCATGATCCTGTTCAAAGCTTTTCTCTCGGATTCCCGAACACTAAATATCGCACGCCTTGAGAAGTACATGTAAATACGACGTTTTTAAATACACTGTATGTCGTTTCTCATTACTTAGTTGCAAACAATTAGAAATAAATTATGCAATTAGTGCCGCAATGTCCCGTATCACAATATAGCTTTACCTACAAGAGCATCAAAACCAACAGCGACCTGAGAAAACCATAGTTGGCTAACCATTAGCCAACTGCCTGTGACTTGTTTAATGACTTATTTGGCAACAACTTAGGATGAGTGTGAAATTGTTTAAACCCCCAAATGCTTTGGTGTGGAATTCATTATCAACAATTTAACAGTACATAAGTGCGTCCTTATGCATAGGCAAACTTTTTGTTACGATTCATGGGCTTCCTAGTCCCTGTGGAAAGGGTAGGCAAGTCTCTTTACGTCGTGATCTTGATCACGCCACGCCAACAAACTCGGAATTTTCCACGCCTCATTTTTAAAGCTGACAATGAACAAGGCGTGTTTTCGCAATGAATTGTATTCTTTCCCACGACGTGGCAATTTTGCCGAGACTGTTTTCACAGCCGACGATTACCTATAAAAACCCTGTATAAGCAGTAGGTGCACACAGTTGACAACAACCCCTTGTTGTGAATACCTGAGCAACATGAAGCGTTTGGTAAGATTAGCTGGCTGCTTAAAGTCATTAGTGAAGATTTTGAGAGTGCAGTGCAACCGTTTTTGTAATGCCATCAACATTTTGTTTTTAAGAAAATATCTTAATTGGCGTAGGTGGTCATTTAGTAAAGGTTCCGTTTTTATAGACAGTTTCTGCCTTCATGTTTGTGTTTTGTTATTGAGTGATTTGTAAGAAATTTTATTTATGCCTACTGGGAGTTATCAGTTTCACGTTAAAATGTGAAAATATACCGGAACACAGAGCTAATCACCCTGTAAACGTAGACAGTTTTAAAGAGATCGCTCGGTGTTTTAAACTAAGTTGATGTCTCTCTAATAGTTAGTGACATTCCAACTTCTTCGTCTGTGTTCTCGTGCAGATTAGACAGACAAAATAAAATTGTCTCTCTCTCTTTACCAAGACCTACCTAGTGATAAATTGAACACCACAGTAATGTTTTAATGAGTAGGCTAGTTTTTCCAATCTAAGTTGCCTCTCAAACCAAATGTTAAAGAGCAGAGCCCAAATTCATGAAAATTCAAGTTTGCCATCTGTTTCACCATCAGCTGTGATTTTCAACTAAGTCACAAAAACAAAATTACCTGCAATTAACGAGACTCAAGCCCAAACCACTTCCCAACCTATTTTTCTTGTTAAGGGATGTAAACCTATCTGTACATTCATTTCCGTAATATCAGTCCCCTACATTTAGGTTCTAGCATGTGTGTTCCTCGCCGTGTGCGGGACACTGGTGTTTGCAGTGGATGACAACCTCGAGGAAGAAATCGAGTACACGGACGACAACTCCGTCGACGAAAAAGAGCTCACAGACGACAATTCGATAGAGGAAAAAGAATTCACAGACGAAACCGACGGTGATGAAGCGGAACAGCAAGTGGACGAAAAGGAAGAAGAGCCTGATTTGGAGGTGGAATCTAAAGGCGTCCGCTGCCGCACGAGAAGGATCACTATTCGGAGGTTCAACTGTTACGTAATTCGCGGCCGACCTATCCGTGGTAGAATTTGCACTCGTCTTACCAATGGGTAAGTACGTTCGTATTTCTTTCGTCATGCTCATGTTGCAGTTTTGTAAAATGATGGAAATCCAAGGACCTTCAAATCTTATAGCTTTTTCTGATGATTTAAAAGCTAATGTTTACAACGCTAACATTTCACAGAAACTTTAGAACAAATCACTTTAGTTCAAAATGACGTATTCACGAAAAAGTTGAAGAATAACAATATGGGACGGTGGTGTACCTCGAGGTACATAAGTTAATAAGTCCACGAATCAAAGATTGGATAGATTTGAAATAACCTCAAGCGTATACCTAAAAAAGGTCTAAAGCCACTGTTCGGGCCTGTAAGTCCCTCAAAATGAGGCGAGTCCTAGTAGAAATAATGGCGGTTAATTACCGGCGGACAACTGGGGCTGGGGGTATATAGCCCTCCTTTTTTCAGTGCTGCATCGCCCAGCTATTAAGAAAGTATTTGGAGTTGCTTTGAGTAGAGTCCACTCTTCTGGCTTCTGTTGTTTTACTTTAAAGATTTTGCTTCAAATACTCGTGACCATCAGACAAATGGGAATTGTCAAAATTCTGTTTCGCAACGGCATAGTTTAGTCAAAATTTCTCGTCTTCAGAGGACACGAGCCTTTGGAGTCGTGTATTCACTCTGGGACCGAGATAGTCGTGAATACGTGACTTTGGGAAGAAGATTTCAATCCATTTTCGGTCATTTTAGAACCCGGAAATTTATTCAGAACCAAAACAATGGCTTCGTTGAGTTTCTTCATTAGTGAAAAACCCACTGAGTGTACTTTCTGGAACGTATGTATTTTTGTCATGTTCTGAGCTTTTCTTGGACCAGTTTGTGACTTAGACGAGAGCAGCCAGTAAAACTGTGGCCTTAGCACAAGAATTTTAAAAGTAAAGTAGAAGCGTTAGTAAACTGAGAAGTAACCCAACACCGGCTAATGAAGTTGGCACCTCATTTCAGTTCTCTCCTTGAATTGAGCAGTCTACTGAGATGTCCCTCCTTTTCTGATCTTCGTGTCGCATAGACTATTTCCAACGACGTCGACACTCGGATCCATCAGGCGACGCGCAATTGCAAGATTATTGCTTTAAAATGCCGAGTTTTCGCGTACCAAGTGATATACGAATAAGACCACTGTGAAAGTACCTGTACCGTTCTTGATGCACGTGAAAATTTGACTTAAAACATGGTCACGTGACAAAAATAAAGACACAGGAGTAAGAAGCATATTTTTAGAATCCTCAATCTTTTTACTTTCAGCAAGTATATAATTTAATGGTTAAAAAAACGTTAGTTCATTTGAGCTCCAACTGTTTTGATTTCTGGTCTCTCCCTCACAATGCATTTCGACGTCTATCCGCGCAGTCTGTTCTCCACCTGTGTTACCCGACTGGAATATTGTGGATATTTGTCTTGCGAATGGTTTGGTGACAATAAACCGAAACGTCGATTGATATAATGCATTTTTACATATGCGCTGATTTTGCAGTTCGTTCCCAATTTTTGGCATAAAACAAATGTAAAAGATAACTGGTCGTTCACTTTTGTAATTTTATTAGCGGTTACCGGTATGTGGACACCGATAATGTAAACCACAATACTCCTGATGGTTGATACTCTAAATACGGTTTGCGTATCTTTTAACATACGGAAATTTCAGAGGAACGAAACGTCAGTGGGTCAAATGATAAAACAAATATTGACCAATCCCTTAGGCGTATGAGATCACGTAGACCTCAGTAGGATAACTTTGCTCTATCTTGGCTCATGCCTGATATGACCTTCGATATAGGTTCGGTGACATGATACCATGGTATCATGTCACCGTCACGGTCGAGATCGGTCCTTTTGTACATCATCATTTTTAGTACATTGGATTAAAGTGAACCTCAGGATTATACTGAACCAGTGACGTGAAAATGATATAGGAACACAAAATCCCATTGTACCAGAATACATTTTGCAAGAGTGTCTTCAAAGGCTAGAGAAAGGGCCATCTACTGATCAGATCACTACTTTGCTGTTACGGTGTGACGGACAAGTATCGGTTGCAAAACAATGCATGAAATTACAAGTACATTTCTCAGCAAACAAATTGTGGTAGCAACACTTTTTCTACTAGACTTAACACGGTTGTGTGGTTTAAAAAACTTAATGATGCGATTTGTGAAGGAAAGCGATTATTTAGTTTACCGTAGACGCGGTTAATCTTTTCAGTCCAAGACGCGGCACAGTGCGTGACACGTATTACACATGTACTGTATGTCTAAATCGTTCGTCAACCAGGGTAACAAATACAACATGACTATACCTCATTTTTTTCTTTTTTACAGCAAAAGCTGTGGAATCAACCCACTGTACCGATGCCGCACTCTGTTAAGGGGGTTCGCCACCAGACGTGTACAATGCTTGAGAAAAGGTTGCAGATCCATTACTGCGAGAATCCCGATTCCGGTCGGCTGTGCGTGCCGAAGATTCTTCAAAGGCTAGGGAAGTTAGAATTATGAGAATCACCATGGCTTGCTTCAGATCGTTGTCACTTCAATAAGTTTATTTTAGTTGCCAGTTGGATGTTCTGAGATTAAAGAGAAGCAATAAAATATGATATCAAAAGAAAATAAAGTCACTTTTGATTTTTTAAGAATGCATGTGCTAAGTTACGTAAGTATCTTCATCAAGTAATGGAGACATTTGATTCGTCGACAAACACGCTGAAAAATTGAAAACGCAAAGACAATTAGACAATACGAATGTTTCCATTTGTTTTGGTTTGTTTTTACATGAAGTCATTTATATTAAACGTACCCGTGGTGGTCATATGACGAGATTTTTAGAGACGCCAAAATCATCAATATCACTGTCTGATACAGTAGGGACACATATGTTTTGTTTCGCTTCCATTGAACCAACCCTAGACACTTCGAAGTCGATTTCAAATCCCAAGTAAAATATTGCTTTTATCACAAAAACCCGACACCAAACAACGATAGAGGGATTCAAGAAACGCAAACAGCAGACAATCGTTTTGCTAAAAAAAACATCGATTTTAGGTTTCAATTTTCCAGACACATCTTAGTTTTGAGTATAAATGTATTGCGCAATTATGGCAACACGTTTTTCGCTTGATTTGAAATGGGTTTTGGCAGGGTTTTGATGGGGACGTTGTCGATGTAATTCACATATTTCTGAACACCCAGATTACATATAGCATCCCGATCACTGTGACCATGCGCAGCAATGTATATCGGTAAATTTTGGCCCTTAGTTTTTAGAAGTGAGAATTTTTTTTCCATTAAAACACTGTACACGATCGTGAAATACAGTTCTTCCGACCTACTCTTCTGTATTACACTACATGTAAGTATTTCATGGCAACTCTCATGCCCTTATACAAACATTATGAAATAAATGTTATCACTGCATGACCTGCGGTCACGGTGCTTCACATAATGTGGCAGTAACTCGTATGCAGCTATACAACTATACTTCCATGAAAACACAAACGTTAAACGTCAGAAAACAGCCAACAATCCTACGTTTTGATGTTCATTAGCCCTTATTTTACGATTTTAGAATAAACAATTGTTTGGAATAGAAACTGTGAGCTACTTCAGGATTCATCACACAATGTTGATTTTCAACAAACACTTATATTTTTGAATATGCATGTTAGACGATTTGAAAATCGTCAAAATTAATACTTATGCTTGACACTTGGACTAAACAAAAGTCGTGGGTCGCTTGCTTGTTTCCGGAGATGGAACTGAGACCATAGGTGATAGCAGGCTATCCATTATGACTAAACTAGTGGTACAACACAATGTAAGAGAATAGATAAATAATAATGAAATCATATTATCTTTGGAAAGATAGCTAATAAAAAGTTCAAAGCAGAGGAACGAGAAAACCATAAGATAAGGGGTGGAATGGGGCTAAATGTTTGAGAGAATTCGCACGTCATGTTACATGATCAACGAATTATGCAGTGGAACAAGTTGTAACTAGAAAGATTATTGTCACGGCGTGAGAATAACGGACTCTGCGCGTGCGAATCACTGGAATTATTATGGGAAGTTAAGGACAGCAGCCCATTTATCAATATGAAAAGGAATTCTTGAAAATTGTAGGAGATATTACATATTAATTTTTTGATGACCTTTCCACCAATTGACCTCTTCCGGTGCATTATGAGACACGATGAAGGAGTAATTGTTAACTCGATTAAAAGTGTGGTTAATGCTAATAATCACAGATGTTTTACTTTAAGCACTTGAGAATACAAGATGAATGAAGTGGTCAAACTTTCAGAAGAAAAATGCACCTAATGACCCCATGGGTGCATCAAATGACCTGAAAATTTAGAATTCAAACTCAATCGCACTTAGTAAACAGATATGTAATTTTGAAGTCTCTAGGTCAAAATTTTAGTTTGCACTCAATGACCTTTGATCTATTTTTTCTGATTGGTTAAGCCTATTGCGAAGTAAAGTAGGGTATTCAATTGGCATGTTGACTTACAGCAGTGCGCTGAATTTGAAAAGAATTCCTTGAAAAACGTAAGAGATATAACAATTTAAACGTTACATGACCTTTCCACTAATTGACCCTATCCGGTGCATTATAAGCGTCTTTAGGAGAATTACTGCAAAGCCCATCAAAAATGTGTTTAATGCTGAGAATCACAGCTGTCTAACGGTTGACGCATCAAAATACTTCCTGATTGAAAGGGTCAAATTTTCAGAAAGAAAAATGCACCCAATGACCCCATGTTTGCACTAAATGACCTTAAACTTTGGATTCCGATTTGATTTACCTGTGGCAATCAGACCTGTCAATTTGAAGTGTCTAGCTCAAAATTTTAGTTTGCACCTAATGACCTTCGACCTATTTCACCTGATTGGATGACCCGATTACTTAGAAAAGTAATTTTTTAAATTGTCATGTTCACTTATACCTGTGCACCGAATTTGAAAAAGATAGCTTTAAAACTGAATTAAGAGTAGCATTTTGAAAATTATATGACCTTTGCACCAAACGACCTCTTCCGGTGCAATATGGAATATGATTACATAACTAATCAAAATTTATATACTGTCATATGCTAAATTTAAAGACCGTACCTGCACCCAATGTGGAGTTATTAAGTCTCAAAGTTGGTCGGAAGAAGAATAAGAATAAGAAGAAGAATACAATTGAAGAAAACCAGGAACAACAATACTCTGCGTTTACACGCGCAGAGTAATAATACCAAAAAACTCCTAAGTGCACGTGACAAACATCAACCTATGGGAGCCTAGAGAAGACCAAATTCAAGACCCGTTGGCGGCAAGCCAATAGAGAGAACGGTAATAACTATAGCCTTCAAACTAGAAAGATTATTGTCACGGCGTGACATTAACGGACTCTGCGCGTGCGTATTACTAGAATTATTATGGGAAGTTACTGACAGCAACCCGTTTACCAATATGAAAAGGGATTCTTTAAAATTGTAGGAAAAATTACATATTAATTTTTTGATGACCTTTCCACTAATGGACCTCTTCCGGTGCATTATGAGCGCCGATGAGGGAGTAATTGTTAACTCGATTAAAACTGTGGTTAATGCTAATAATCACAGATGTTTTACTTTAAGCATTTCAGAATACAAGATGAATGAAATGGTCAAACTTTCAGAAGAAAAGTGCATTTAATGACCCCATGGGTGCACCAAATGACCTGAAAATTTAGAATTCAAACTCAATCGCATTTAGTAAACAGATACGTAATTCTGAAGTCTCTAGCTCAAAATTTTAGTTTGCACTCAATGACCTTTGACCTATTTTTCTGATTGGTTAGGCTTATTGCGAAGTAAAGTAGGGCATTCAATTGGTATTTTGACTTACACCAGTATGCTGAAATTGAAAAGAATTCCTTGAAAAACGTAAGACATATAACATTTTGAACGTTACATGACCTTTGCACTAATTGACCTTATCCGTTGCATTTTAAGCATCTTTAGGAGAATTATTGCAAAGCCCATGGAAAATGTGTTTGACGCTGAGAATCACAGTTGTCTAACGGTTGACACATCAGAATACTTGCTGATTAAAAAGGTCAAATATTCAGAAGAAAATGCACCTAATGACCCCATGTTAGCACTAAATGATCTGAAACTTTGGATTCCGATTTGGTTTACCTCTGGCAATCAGACCCGGCAATTTGAAGTGTCTAGCTCAAAATTTTAGTTTGCACCTAATGACCTTTGACCAATTTCACCTGATTGGATGACCCGATTACTTAGAAAAGTAATTTTTTAAATTTTCATGTTGACTTGTACCTGTGCATCGTATTTGAAAGAGATAGCTTTGAAACTGAAGGAGTAGCATTTTGAAAATTATATGACCTTTGCACCAAACGACCTCTTCCGGTGCAATATGGAATATGATTATATAACCAATAAAAATTTATATACTGTCAAAAGTCATATGCTGAATTTAAAGACCGTACCTACACCAAGAATAAGAAGAATAAGAAGAATAAAATTGAAGAAAACCCAGGAACAACAGTACTCTGCGCTTACACGCGCAGAGTAATAACAAGAATAAGAATAAGAATAAGAATAAGAATAAAATTGAAGAAACAACAGTACTACGCGCAGAGTAATAAGAAATTGGGGACCAGGCCAAAAGTAAAAAGTGATGTTGGGTAGGAAGAGTCCCAGTTACTCACATGAATGTACTGAACAACTGAAACACCATTTATGTTCGACACTTGGACTGAACAAAAATAGTGCATCGCAGCTCGTTTCCAGAGATGAAAAGGAGACCGCAGGTTGGCGTAAATGCAAGTACAGTGTAGGTCATTTATTATGGGCAGATTATCAGGCGTCAGGGGAAGACACGAGGACCCTGAGCGAACAAAATGGAAAATTGATGGGTTACGAACAGATTTGTTCGGAGTAATTTGACGGTAGTCACAGGAAATTACTGAATGCCCAAGGGGCGCTGCAAATTGAGGGGCTACATGATCTGTCTCCAGCTCCCTTTGGCAGACTACTGTGTGAAGCTCAGATATGGCTATTTGACTAAATTGACAATGCATTCCACCCGGTAGCTACTGGCTGCAAGCCATTGTTCTAAAACCCCCTCAACCCCCACATCCCAGGACCCCTCGACTCACAAATCCCACGACCTACACCCCCTCGACCAACTTGAAAGACCTGTGGCAATAGATGTGACTGCGCTTTTTGCACATTTCATAATCATATTTCGTTACGTGGGTCGAGGGGATCGTGGGGTGTGGGTGTCTAGGGGTTTTTAGAACAATCCCGCTGCAAGCTCCTCTCTCTGTGCATTCGTGACTGATGGTAGTCTCGACAGTCGTACTGCAAATCAGTAGACCTACCCTAATGCATCCTAAACGTTTCCTCCGGCATGAGCATCCTTATCAAGATTCTTCGTCTTAGAATTGCAAACAGGTAAAGCATGAGTTAGGATCAGTTAAGGGAGTTATCATTCCGCTGGCTGACTGAGACACTTTTAAATTATTACTTGTCTGTTGAAAATGCTCATTAATTAACATCCTTTTCACGGGGTACAGACTTAATGTTACACCAGTACCACTATGCTTTAGTACTAATTTGCTTACAGTAGCACTGCCTGTTAACCATGTAAAGGCGATTGCCACCTAAAGAGCAACCTGTTTTGTATCAATTTAGATCAATAACAGCAACTTCAGTTGTTTAACCTGACACCTAACGGCAGACGGAGGTGTTGAAATTAACCAATGACATATTCGGTTCTAACGCAGTCTGTTCAGCCGTTCACAACACGCTTACTGGTGTCAACTTATCGCTTGAGTTCATCGTTGTACATCAATAAATCATCAAAATTCGATGACACCCCTTACAAATACATCGACTTCTTGAACAAACGTGTTGTTTTATCTCACTGTCATTTGAACGTACCGTAGCCTACAGAGTTCGGCAGGCCAATTTCCCGTGGTTGATCGCGGGAGTTTTTATGTTAGGGGATAAATTCGAATCATTCTTCCGTGAAATACAGACGGGGGAACATAGCTGTGATTTTTTTCAGTTCTAAACACACCTAACGCTTGTTACTCTCCGCCAGTGGCTCGGAACCCGATCAGGCCTGTCGCGCCGCCGGGACTGTACGTCACAAACAGAAACCAGCCTTAGTTAAAAACTAAACCTCCAGTAACGATAAAACTATAATAGTGAGCCAAAAAATAATGTGCACGTAATTATTTAGGTGAATTTTCCACCAAACTTAAAATCTACTCACTGGTCGGGGGCCGCGAAGTCAGGTTCCCCTTCCACCGAACCGTCAGGGCAAAGGTTGTACAGTAACAATGATTTGAATAATGCATTTGTATATCTAAATAAAGATTCCCCTAACATGTGACCACATCATATAAAAACCAGTTATTAATTGTTTCACAACAGCTTTCTGTCAGCAAACACTGAATTAGCATGCGCTCACACGGCCTCGCTGCCCGGTCAATTACTTTTCATGCATCTAAAGCCGGTAACGCAGTGGTTTATTATTGCTGGCTTTTCAAAACATTTCCACTCTGGAATACTCCAAAAGCATTCCAAATTGTATATAATGAAACGAACTTTGTTTCAGTTTTATATAATGAAACGGACTTTGTTTCAGTTTTACATAAGCATTGGTTAGGGTGAGAATAATTTATTTTGAAAAAGAACGCAGAATAATAAGCGTCTACATGGCACAGGCAACAGAAGATATGGATAGTTCTTTGGTAAGACGGAATTCGTCAGAGAAATCACTGTCGACGAAATGCCGGCCACTGACACGGAGATGTTGCATGGCCTCATACTTGCTATTAACAGCGCACTTTTCATTATTCACTACCGCGAGCCACTTCCTAAGCATTTCAGGCTCTCGAGGAAGAGAAAAAAAACGATATACCCGCTTTCTTCGCAGCTTCATAGTTCGGACAAGCGGGAAGGATGCACCCCAATATAGAGCAGCATTCACTCTGCAGATGAACACTGACGTCGTTTCTCACCTTCCTCACAGGTTAACGCGACACCTCTCGGCAAGGTGAGGTCGACCGTATCAGAGCACGATGTGAATATAGACCGATTAAGACGGTAAAAAGACTAATTAAATCGGGTGGCATTCTCCTTTTATGAAGTTCTTCACATCTGTCATTATGTCAGAAGAACCCCATAGCACGTAATAAGTTTAAGACAAAACTATTAATAAAAAGTAAACGAGGTTACATTACATGAGGAAAGCGTGTTTTTTCAAATGTTGCGTCACGAGGTTGAAAGTTTTTGATACGTCGCGCTTTTAGGCAAAAAGGTCGTTTTTACAGTTCATGAGAGAGCCCAAATCGGCAAGCCTCCGGATTTTGACATGGGACTCGTATAGGATTCTCTGTTTATCGCAGTGAGATATCAGTTCCCTAAAAACAATAGAGGATGTTGCATGGCTCTTATCATATATGATGAGGCAAATATAGTTCGGCCCACTCAATTTCAGCAGCCACATCATTCGTAAAATGTTTGGTAGCGGTTGATGTGATACGGTGGGTATAGTGTAAAATACATGCTCTGGAACGTTATCCGTTCTGTTTACCTTGAAACAGGGTTCAATCCACTGAGCTTGCCCCTAATTCTACGTGGCTGTATATTATTCCTGGGAGTTTTTCCAAGAAGCTCTGCGATATTTTTTGCTATATTTTCAGACATTTATGACAGATTTTTGTTTTTAGATTGAACGACTTTACATTTTATGCGAGCGTGTTATGATTTCTACGAACTCTTTATGAAAAACAGAACGGTCAATTAACTAGTTTGCCGACATTTTTGTCTTTAGGATACTGGAAAGGGAGTCCAGCGTTGCTTGCGTGTTTGAGCAATTTTCGCACCTACTCCGATGTACCGTGGCAGAAAACCAACAACATTTGTCCTGGCACCTTCCAATTAGCTGTTATGGAATGCTGGTTTGCCTTGTGGGGAATATTTGTGTTCCCAAACATCACGTTACGAGGCCAAAGGTCAATCTTTAGGGGATTGTTTTTATTATGGATTTGAAACAATGTCAGTCAAACTCACGTTTATTAGGAAAAGATACATCACAGTGACACCACCTTGTAGGACTTTGCAATTTAAGGTTAAGAATGATGCAAACGTTGGTGAGAAATCCTTAGTCACAGTTGTTGCTCAATCACGGCGTTCTCCCTTATAATCAGTGTCTTTCTAAAGTTCACTAAAGTACTCCTCAGGAGTGTGGAAAGTGATGCCAACTTTCTCGGCGAACAATTTGTCCGAGTTGCTAAGATCTCCGGGTCTCCCTGCGGCGTCTCCAACATACACCGCAGTGGACGGGTCAATGGTCTTGAACTGATTCAGTCTGCAGCTGTAAGAATATTTTGTGTATGTTAATGGTGTGTAGCACTTTATCGACTGGTCTAGGTATTTCTAGGTATCAAACAAAATATCTGAAAAACTATATATTTTAATACAAAAAGTATACAGTTTCCGAAAATAGAAAGCCTGTGGAACTTGCTTTTTGAATTTACATGTACATCAATCTGTCATTACTTGGGTCACGTGAATACAAACAACATTATCAACTACAATATCAAAACTCATTTGACTTAAATGTTTCTGATAAAATCTCAAAACGGTGTGACAGTTTTCTTAATTGTCATTTCGTTTTCGTTTTATACATCTGTTGATTTTTTTTCTTAACCATCTGTAAAAGTCATAATCGGAATATCCCATCTTGCAAAAGTGAAGAATTTTAAAGCCAATCAAATACCGTGTTAGAGAACAGCGTAAATACGATCAGCTATTTCTGTGATATGATGTTTCGACATTTGCCAAATTTGGACATTTTCTATTGCCCTACATAATCGTAAGCCACGTAGGACATTTATTTTCTATTTACATAACTGTGGATGTAGGTATGGAATTCAACCATGTAAAAGTACACATTTTCTGAAAGTAGAAAACTTTTAGAATTTGATATTTTACGTAATGTTAATATGCTCTTAATTGGACCGCATCTTTTTACTGATATTTACAAAAGGTGAAAATACTTTTATATCAAAAAACCCATAACGAACAAAGAAACTTCCGTCAATATAAATATTCGATGTGAAATCACCAAAACACCAATACAGCTATCTAAACAGTCTTACCGTTTTCGTCTTATTTTGATTTCATTTTGCTTCCTAAACATTTTGAATGTCCCAATTTTGATGATCTTTCAAGGCAAAATATAATGCATAAAAATAATTTGTAACAGAATTTTAGAGAACAGTGCAGAATCCGATTTGAATTCGATCAGTCATCTTTGAGATATGATGTACGACGTTAGCCACTTTATCTAATGCCTCACGTGACCTTAATATTCAATGGATGAAACGGGATATTTAAAGGTTCATAGTCTCATTAAATTGTGAATATGGAAGTGAAATGCCAATCGCAATCAACCACGGTCCTCCTCCATCATCAGAGATCCAGTTACTATTACACTGTACAATCTTGCGAATTTCATTATCAAATAACGATTGCGTGATAATTGGAATTGCTAGTTTTCAATATGTGCACAGTTAGTTATTTTTAACGTGTATCAGTTGAAGTGTTTTCTATAACAAAGCAATTTTTACAAATTGTTTCTTTTTTGGATTTAGCTGTACACACAGTTCTCCAGGACGTCATTAGGTGGTGCTTGATACAAATTCAAATATTCGTGGTTTTAAAGAGACAGGGCATCTGTAAGTTAACTATGAACTATTCTTCCAGACGATCCTCAATAAGATGAGACATATTTAAGCACACTCGCTGTGTAGCATTATCATGAAAGTGGTTGCAAAATGCTATACTGTACAGTAGTTATCAGTATAACATATTCCATGTGTTTGTTAGTCAAAATTTAACGGAAACGCCGTCCAGTAGACAGCAAATGGGCCAAAAAAGGCCTGCACAAGATAACATTTTCCATGCCTGTAATATGTCCACATCCCGGTGTCAGGCTTACGAAGATCGTTGTACTCTGTGGCGCCTAGGACAAACATGGGTACACCCAGTTCATTCGTGATGGCTTCAATCTTTGACATCCACTCGTCTTTATTCTGAGAGCCGCTCCCGATTCCGGCCTGCAACAAATACGTAAGAGAATGATCAACAACCTACAAATCTTTGAACAATCTCCGGCTTGAATTTACTGCAAAATCGTTTAATTCCGTACTTAGGCGTTACATGGTGGTACTGTGCGTAATAGCGAAGGAAAGGCCCGAAAGGCATTTAATTCAGCCATTGAATGCGACCCCTACGTGAATCGTTTATAGCAAAAAACCCATCCGGAAATGGAATACGCACATTTGAAACGGCCACGTAGGGGACTCTTAAACTTAAAAAAATCCGTTTGGCTTCGGCCTAATATAGATATATATTGTGTGTGTGTGTGTGTGTGTGTGTGTGTGTGTGTTTCATTGAAAAGTAAATGTACAGTGTTTTATTTACTATTTCAACTGCCATCTGAAGAAAGACATTTATGTAGACAATACGAAAGTTTGTTGAACAAGCTATCTAATGCCAAGAACAGCTTACTTACAATGAAACATGTATAAAAGAAGGTCTGCTACCCAAATACAAAGATTTTTGTATATCTATATGCATATATGGTTCTAACAATCATATTCTTTTGCAAATTACAGAGTCGCTTGAATATAGCGTGGAAATGAACGTACGTCTGAATGTTTTACCTGGTTGCTCATAATAACGTTACTGATGCCTCTCTTGTGATTGTCTTGTATTTTGAGTTTGACATTTTCGGATGTGAATGTCCAGTCTTTTTCATCGACAGGGAAATCTCTTCCACTTTTCGTCTTACTAATGGTATTGTCCAGATCAAAAGACACCACGTGCTCATTTGAATAAATCCGCCTATTCGTTTCGTAGTAGAGAAGACCGTTGGAGAGCTGTGTCCACCAGCCAGGGAGGGTGTTGAGCGGGGGATATTCACGAGAGAAGCGACGACCTGAGCTCCAAAACACAGTCTCGAGGAGAAATCCGGCCAGCTCCTCATACCAGTCAGTGTCTGGGTTGGCAATCATCGAGCCCGTGCGGAAGAATGCCGAAGATCCCGGGTGGCGGGCGACCACTTTTTTTGTCGCGTAGTAGTCCACCAATGGAAGTGCTAGGTCAGGCTCTTTGTAAATCCACTCACGTTTGGAGTCATCCACATATACAAGTATGGAGCATATCTCCGGCTGACAGTTCAGGGTGAAGCAGTGCTCAGACCCACGAACCCTGTTATGTACGCACAAGTTGGTATTAAGCAACAGCTGGCAGTCAGAGACACAGTAACATTCTTAGCTATTTGGCATTATCTTTTAATTATTGGAATACAGTGGCTTATTGAATATAATTTTCTCTTTTTCTTGGCAAATCACATGCGGAACGTTAGAAAGTTTAGTTAGCAATAGCTTGCAGGAGGGGAAATAACGTGCCCAAAGTATTGAACGCACGAAACTTTGTTTCTCAAAGCACACTCTTGACTGAAAATCGTGTTTAATTCCTGTTTTCTACATCAGGTGTCACAAGCTTTTCAAGATTATGCAACGAGCATCTCAAAACACAACAGATGAAAGTATGTGCATGATATGTTCGTGTCTACTAAAACAGCATACGATTTGTCCACTTAGTTTAACTCCCAAATGACGATCTACCTGAGTTTGTCCGAACTATCTTATTATACCATGCTTTTCCATATTTAGCCTGCTCATGTAAAAGAGCTGCGAACATACCTGCCGCCTTCTCCCTTCCATGAACCAGCTTTCGCCCATAATGCATCGGGATCGACACCTGAGAAAGCTTGGCACCACACGGCAAAAACGTAGGGGGATACCTTATGCTTTGGAGTCGGCTCTTTTGGATCGGGAGTTGCTTCTGGTCTGTTGAACTTGGGGTAACCTTCAGCATTGCAACCGTCTTTTGGATCAGTTCCCAATGTAGCCACAGCTGCTAAGTCTGCAATTTCACGCTCATTGGTGCCTTCGTCGCAAACAAAGGACCATTTAACAATCAAAGCTGAAGTATCTTTCCCTGTTGAAATCCATTCAGAGGACACCGACACATTCATGCAATTTGAAGCTGATTTCACAGAGCCCATGTCTATAGTTGCATGACCAGGAGGTAGTTCGGACTCGAAGGCAGTTTTTTCTCTTGGAATTGTTAAGTCTTTACGAACTGCCACGTTTACGTATTTCAGATATTGGAACTTGAGCATGTCTGCCAGTTTTTCACCCATAGCGAAAAGAGTAGCGGATGGATTTCCGTCGGTTTGTGTTGCGAAGGCTGAGGCATCACATACTCTGAGATTAGAAACTCCTCTCACTTGTAGAAACTCATCAGCACAGTCTGGCATTTTGCATGTACCGACAGGGTGAAGTGCAGACACCAGCATTCCACGCAACCATGTGTTCAGCTTGTCGTCCGTATCTATATCCATTCCCGGCTCAATTTCCCCCAAAATCAGGTCTTTCAACTCTTTCCTAACATTTTTTCCAAAGAACATACTGCGCAACACGTGAATTTGATCTCGATAAAACTTAGAGACCTTCTTGAACGATTCTGTTGGTACTCCATCATTAGTGTATTCCCAACCATACTCTACCTCCGGCTTGTCGAATATGTTTGAAGTAAGTGCTTTGACATGGCCGCGGTACTCAGGCCACTGATCGATGACACGAATAGTACCTAAAGCAGTCAAAGTAATGTTTTTTCTCAGAGGTATACATCATGATTAAATCACTTAAATCACAATGTGAAGCAGCACTGTCTTTCATTTTGCTATCAAAATCAATTTCCAATAAATATATGCATATACATATTTAAAGATGTATTTTTATGCTTCTAATCATGCTTATGTTAAGAAAGAACTACGTTAATTAAAATGCAGTTGTATTTACTGAAAACTTGTAAATGTGAAAACCAAAAATCCTGCAAATAGGTAACCCGTGCAGTAATTACGTATATCGGTGGCTCACTGACATAGCCCGTAGCATGTAGTGTTATTCCCCAGCACCATGTCATGAAATTTAATCACTGGACGAGGCTAGGTGAATTGAGGTGGATGATTTTCGTCGAAAAACTCGTTCTTAAACACATTTGGAAATTTCTAACCTACGTCATATTCAAGTTGTCACTGCAAGTTGTGTTTCTAACTAGATTGGCCAATTATTACAAAGATAAGGACTTAAGCTATCAGTTCCACTTTACGTACTTGGTTTGAACACAGAATTTTGTCAAATACACTTTGGTGGAGACACACACGTCTAAATTTCGGCGTATTTCTCAGTCCGCCAAAGAGCAAAAATACAGCAGACGACCAAGAGACATTGAATTGATACATGGAAAGAATGTTAAATTCGAGACAGGTCTTCACTTCATCTGTTTGTGAATGATCTTCATCCGAAAAGCGAAGTGCATTATGAATAATTTTACCGTGTGTAAACTCCTCCTCTTGATAGTTCTTCGCATCATCGTACTGATTAGGACGATCTTTTAAACATAACGGACCTGTGGAAAGGAAATAATGAAAGAAAAAAATGGTGTTAATCATGCTGACTGTTAGCCAGTCAGCAAACACTATGAACACTAACGTCAAAATACAACTAGGACTTGAGCATTAAGTTCATAGAACTCAAAATTTCACTGTCCGGGTATTTCTGCTCGTCACCTCATCTTGAAACTTACATCAACGTGTTGAGCCCGGTGATGGGGGTTCATGCAAAATTTGGGAAGCCAACCGGCACTGACTGACCGTGCCCGTTACAACCGTTTAAGTGGAAAGCCATTTAATGAAAGTCATTTTCTAGCGTCACTCTCCGTTTTCGTCAACTTGAAAACTGTATGCTCATGAAATGCGCATCCGTCATTTGCTAACTTAGTAAGATATCTTTTTGGAAATGATGGCAGCTTTGATGAAGCAAAATTGATAAGAAGTTCGGTTTGCTGGTACTAAAATACTAAGTACTTTTACTGAAGTGAGAACAGCTACCATAATATGGTACTCTGCGCATACTAGCGCTGAGTGTAGTCATTCTCGGGTTTTTATCTTTTTCTTTTTATGACTCCCCGTACAAGAACAGATTCTTTTAGTCCTGGTTTTTTAAATCTTTTTTCTTCTTATTACCCTGCGCGTACAAGCGCTGAGTCTTGTTATTCTCGGGTCTTTACTTTTTTGTATTATTATTATGCGCGTCCTAGTGCAGATTCTTGTATCTCTTGAGTTTTTATCTTGTTTCTTATTATTTTTCATGTTTATTGTGATATAGTCAATACAATAAATATACAGACCCAGAAAGGGTGAAGAGGCATTGTATCTGGGCTAAACAGTTCAATACAATGAAATCTTTATACAATTACGAACATGTGTGCTCCCATCTTAGAAGATGATGGGGCTCGAATTTTTTAGAGTGTTGAGTTTTTAATAAAGAAATAAAAAACGGAGTACGTTCAGAGCTATGAATTGCTCTTAACTTCATAGTGGACTTTTGTCGTATTTTCTACTGTATCTCTGTGGCAAACCTATTTGCCCACATAGCCAAATGGATGACTCATTCGAGCTCCCGAGCTCCCCTCCACCCTTAATGCGCGTATGATACACACATAAATTAATTGATAAACTAAGATTAAGATTACAATGCTATGTTCTAAATGTAAACATTAGTACGAATATAATGGAATCATTTTTTTCGTACTACTCTGCGCGCACCAGTTTTAGAGAATATCGGGTCATCTAATCAGATTAAATAGGTTAAAGGCCATTGAGTGCGAAGTAAGGTTTTGAACTAGACATTTTAAATTCACAAGTTTGAAACGTACATGCAATTCTCAAGTTTTAGATCATTTGGTGTCACCATGGGGTTATTAACAGCATTTGTCTTCTAAAATTCCTACTTCTTCATTCAACACGTAATCTGATTTGTCAACAGTTAGACAATTGGGATTCTCAGCATTAATAACTCATTCGCGGATACTTCTAGTGAAAGTGTTTACATGTAAGATGTAGAATATGCCAGAAATTGCAAATGTCATCTCAACTTAAATTTTAAAATAGACACTTCAGATTTGTTCTTGAATGCTGATTCCGAAGCTTCGTGTCATTTGGTGCAATCATGCGGTCATTAAGTGCATTGTTTTACAGAAATTATAGCCCATTCATTCAAAATGTATTCTAAATTGCCAACAGTTAGACACTGTGGTTCTCAGCATTAACAACGCTTTTACATTCATGAACTTCACATTTATTTTGCAAGTGGGCCTCATAATCTGCCAGAATGGGTCAAAAACGTATACTACCAAAATATTTAATTTCATTCAGCCTGTATTCTTTTTTACACAATTCCCATTCTACTGTGCCAACATTTAAGCATGTGTGACTCATCATGATTCACATTTATGCTTTCTTCCATAGTTCTGCTATGACACGCAAGCTACGTCAAAGGTTGTAGACTTCCAAACACAATGTAGTTTCGTTCACACAGAGTCAATAATGTCACTTTCTGAATGTAATATTTCAGGTTATTGTTATTATTTTACTTTTTGACCTTTTCTGGAGCTTACGTCTTTCAAACGACTCAACTTTCAAATTTGAACTTTTGCAAGTATTTTTGAGCTATCCATAAATTTTATATATGTCATGGCTTGACTCGTAATGCACCGGAAGTGGTAAATGGGTGAAAAGGTCATCTAATCTTCAAAGTTTCAGCTTATTTGGTGCAACCATCGGATCATTAGGCGCATTTTCTTCTGAAACTTTGTAATTTTCATTCAAGATGCGTATGTATTCTGATGTGTCAACAATTACAATAATGTGGTTCCCAGCGTTAAACACACTTTTCCCGCACTTAGCAATGATTCTAGCAAAAGGGGTTATAATGTACCCGAAAGGGCCAGTTAGTGCAAAGTCATTTAATTTTGGAAATGTTATTTCTCCTACAATTTTTAAGGAATTCGCTTCAATTTCAGCAAACTGCATAATGCCAATCAAACACAATACTTTACTAAGCAATCGCGCTATCCAATCAGATGAATTAGGTCAAAGGAAATTGAGTGCAAACTTAAATCGTGAACTAGACACATCATATTTACATATGTAGTTGACACATGTACTTGAGTTCTAATGCGAACACTTCACGCAAATTCGTGCAACCATGGGTCATTAAGTGCAATTTTCTTCTGAAATTGTTACCTTTTCATACCACATGTATTCTGATGTGTCGGCACTAAACACACTTTTCACGGGCTTTACAATAACTTCTCTCCAAAGCCTCATAACGCACCGGGAATTGGCAATTAGTGCAAAGGTCATTTCATTTTCAAAATGTCATTTCTCGTACTTTTTTCAAGGAATGCTCTTCAATTTGAGCATACATGAGCAAGCATACATATCAATCAAAATAGACTATTTTTTCTAAGCAATAAAGCTATCCAATCAGACAAAATGAGGTCATTGAGGTCAAATTTTAATTTTGTGCTAGACACTCCTGTATGCTTGATGCATGTGATTGAATTCAATTTCAAAACTTAAGGTCATTTGACTCAATCATGGGGTCATTAAGTACATTTCCTTGTGAAAAAAATTTGTTTTTATTCACCACGTAAACTACTGTGATTCTCAATGTTAACCACACTTTTCAAGGAATTTTACATAATTCCAGTACAAGAGCAGAGCTCATAATGAGATTTATGGCACTCTGACATAAATCCTATTATTTGGGCAAATACCATTATGGAGCCCTTCATGCTTCAT
>NMRA01000684.1:0-26255 GCA_002633005.1 Phoronis australis
GATCGGTATTGGGAGTTAATAAATATGTAATACAAGTTGGGGGTCCGTAAGTAAGCATTCCCTATTCTCACGGAATATTGAACCTTTGGAGAAACATGGTCACATAACAGTGAAATTGGGTGAAAATTGAGCATTCACAGTCTTATTCATCTCGCTAAAGAATAACCGATCAAACTTATCGAGGCAAAAATGAACTCTCGGTTGGTTTTGAAGCGAGATTGATTACTTTTGAGAAAGGACACGACGTCGCGACGTGAATATTTAGCTGAAATCAATTCCACTTAGGGGAAACTCGAAATTAGGATTTAACGTTGAGAATGTTCTTTAAGAACCGTTCACACTAACGATGCCCGCGGGCACATGTTTCTTTGTTATTTTGAATTTAACAAATCTTTTTCGGCCTCAGTAATTACGGCACTTTTCCCTCGAAGAGTAGAATTCTACAAGTGTAGATTCATCAAATCGTCTTTGTTATATGCTATACTCACAAAGCCAAAATATCAATCACTGTAGTATTTATGCAAATTTAAAACCTATACTACTAACATTCTAATTGCTTGTAATTATTTAACAATGGCGTCATTGCAATCACAATTGAATGTTACCTTTTATTTATTTATTTATTTATTATTGTGATATTTAAAATGAGGGTGGCCTCTTCAGTGATAGCACTGCTTTCCAAGAGGGCCCCCAACAAGAAAAACAGTAATATAATACAATGAAGTAATAAAACAACAATGAAATATACGTAACAAAGATACAATTAAAACAGGTAAGGTTGAGAATTATGACAATAACTAAATGACAAATAATGGTAAAAATTTAACTAAGACAGATGAAATAAAATAAGAGATGACTCTAGACAACGAGAGTATTTACGACAATGAAAAAATGACATGATTAAGACAGGCAGGGTATAAAAGGTTAAGTAAATTACAGCCACTTTTTAACATTAACTTTAAAGGTAGTAATTGAGTTGGACCGTTTAATTTCTGGGCTAAAAGAATTTCATATTATAGCAGCTGCATAGATAAAAGATCTCTTGCCAGTCTCGGTTTTAATTTTTTTAGAAGAAACATTGCCAACAACAGAAGAACGTGTAGAATAAACAGCCTGACTGCTATTGAATTTACTGCTGAGATATGCTGGAGCCAAGCCATTGATACATCTGTATATACAACAGGCAGAGAGATATTTATTTCGTTGTCTTACTTTCATAAATCCCAGCTTGGAGTACAAGTCGTCAACCCTAGTGTCCCTAATTTTAGTACCCAGGATAGCCCTGGCGGCTCTATTTTGGATTACTTGGACTCTGCTGACAAGTGTGTCACTAGTGTGCCCCCAAACCGGTAAACAATAATCAATATGAGGCTGAATAATACAATGGTAAAGGGTCTTAAGGGTACGGACATTAAGAAATTTGCCTAGACGTTTAAGTACACCGATTTTCTTTGATAATTTCTTCGTGATATGATCCATGTGCATATTAAATTTAAGATTGGGATCTAAAATAAGGCCCAAGTACTTAAACTTGTCAACATTCTCGATGGGAGAACCGTTGATAGAAAGGGATAGTTTTTGTTGCTTTAATTTCTGGTGGGGTCCAAACAGCATCGACTTGGTTTTACTAACGTTAAGAGTGAGTTTATTTTGAATCAGCCAGTCATGGATAATGGCTAGCTCATTGTTGAGAGAAGTTTCGAGTTCATTAACCGATCCAGCTGTGGACATAATTGCAGTGTCATCAGCGTATAAAACTGGGACACTGTTGCGGAGGACCGTAGGGAGGTCGTTAACAAAAATAGTGAATAATAGAGGGCCCAAAATGGAACCCTGAGGTACCCCCGTGATTACGGTTGAGCAGACTGTACTAGGGACTTCCAAGTATAATCCTCAATATATTTACTCAAACAAACTACTCACTGTGTCAATAGCCATGCCCCAGTAACTGACCCATCCAGATCATAGGTCACAGTCTCAGTCTTTATGCTCTGCACAGCATTTTCAAAGGCGCCCGGCTAAAACGAGTGTAAATAATGTATTAATATTCACGTCACACAAACTCAATCTACAGTAACCACAAGTCTCTCAATTCCCTCCTGGATGAGCAAGTTCTAGGTTCACAAGAATAGTGAAAACAAAAGTAGTTTTTTCAGTCTGTGGTGAAAATGAGTGCTTCAGCCTGGCAGGCGGGGGTTATTTTCGCCAGCAGTTACATACAGAACAAGTTTATTTTCTCAGTACTGTGTTGCTTTTGAAGCAAGAATTGATGTTGTGTCACGTTCACTCTGCGCAGTAAACTCATTGAAGTTTCCCATAGAGCCCCATTTTATTCGAAAATTATCGCTTAGTTTGTTTGGGGTTGAATCCTTTGATCTAATTTTTAATACCATGTTCTAGATTCGTAATTATACATGGTAAAATCAATGACCCACAGGAGGATCGTTGATTGCGTCAATGTCGAGAACTTTTAAACATTTTTTCAGGGGCAAATGGGCCCCGAAATTGAGGCAAAGAGAGTGAGATGTGCCATTGTATGACTGTTGGGGCCAGCTGGAGAGGATGGGAATTACCAAAATACCGAGATAGACACATAAACTACTAGTACTTCATGACTCAAGTCAGTATATAAATAAATAGGTACCAGTAATTTGCATGCAGCAGGCAGGACAGGAAACAGAACATGAGTCACTAGTCGAATATAGTGGTCCCTGGGTAGTATCACCACCTCTGGTATGGCCAGAGGTGGAGAAACACTATGAGTAACTGCTGCATATTTTAAGTAAGTATACATACACTATACATAGATATATACAGGACTCAATCTTTAGCATGTCAACTTGACAAATGCGACCTGGCAAAACTGGAGAATAGGCAAAACTGCCTACCCGAGACAATGCCATCTTTTCAAATACCTTCCGTTGTCAACATCTCTTATATATTGTTTATTTTGATAGACAATAAGTTAGGTGAAGCGCTACTTTAATGTCCGAGACCCGTCTAACTTTGCACTTTGTACGGGCCATTTTGATGCACAGAATTCCTGAACGCATACAATGATGTAACATGGAACGCTGTTTAGAGGAGTTTTCAGACGGAAAAGTGTCCCACATCATTCTCGGCATTTGCGGTTGAATTTCTCAGTCAAAAATATTGACCTGACGATTTCACTCATTTCAGCCACCCGATACAATACCTGAATATATACCAGATACCTACTACTGCAGTACCCAAGACAATAGTTCAAGGCAAATTACCCACCACAGACAATACCGGAGGGGGGCCAAACAACCCACTCCAGTTCGCAGCACATCTCTCCTACTAGTACTCATTCCCTTTATGGGAGAATCCCTCCGGGATAAAAATTTCCTCCATGGTAGCTAACGCTGTTTAAAATACACGAAGCATTTTGCATGATAGTGATGTTTCAGGTGACTTCCGAGTGTGACGTACAGTAGAATAAAGGCCTTTCCAAATCACTTGCCAATCAGCAACTGCATCTTGGACGAATGATTTGGACAATATGCTCACACGCCGAAGTAGACAGCATCACAATTTCCACTGGCCCCGGTAGAGACAGTGACCATCCCATAGCTAGCCCTCCATAAGCCAGAAGCTTTTCGACAAAAACATCAAAATCATTTTGCTATAGTATTTTTCGGAGACAGGGACACCTTGGCTTAGGAAGGAGGCCTTTGACGGCTCTTTAACTCTTCTCAGCTCAAAAAAATACTCCTGCAATCCGGGCCAACTTTTTTTTCGAAGAGTCCTCTGTTCATTTGCCCAATCGGCAACTGGCCACTATTACACTGCTCGTACCAGGAGATATGATGTCGAAGATATGTGGTTCCAATACCAGCATTCACTGTGGATTTCTTAACATTACAATCAATAACCAGTGTTAATAACAGGCCTATTATAATATTCTGAAGATCAAACTGGTCTTCCAAATCAAGCACCGCTATATTTGACCACTGCCACATGAAGAATACTCTCTACCCTGATGCCTACATGAAGAAATGGGAAGTTTAGGTGATTGTACATTACTCATTAGTTCTAGTGGTGACTGAAGTAGACAATGACCATCGTCTTAGCTGGCGAAGGTGACTGGGTGACAATTGAGGTGCATACCTTTAGACTAAAGAATTTCTCGATGCTGAAATCGGACACAGATTTTGCATCGTCGACAGCCGTTTTAGAGCCAACGTTAACTGTTGTCATGGACGACCTGTCTGGCTCTTGGTTTGGGTTGTAGCGTTGAGTGTTGGGTGGATTCGAAGAAACTGTCCGAACTTGTGCGGAACCCGCGAATGTAACACCACGGTCATTGCCATTTTCGGCAACTGAATCAATGTGCAAAGTTGCACCATTAAACCCTGGGTCTCTTTGATTTATGTCGTCATCTAAACGTTGATCTCCTTGCATCTGCCTTGTTTTATCAGAGCCACTAACTTCCGTGTGAATTCGCACTTCTTGCATATCTTCCGCCATGTTGTTGTTTTCTGATCGATGTAATAAAACACACGAGAGAGGTCGCTGTCTCACTAAATCAAGTAAATGACCAAAGCTCACATGATCGTGTTTACACCCGAGTGTGTAATTGTATACACACCGTTGTCACGTGGTTTGGTAAAGCCCTATAATGTTGCAGCTGATGATGGTGCTGGGTAAAACTTTTACCGACAGCTTATTATGTCATGTTTTTTCTGGATACTGATGAACCAATTTCAAGAGGTAGCCTACAATGAACTGATCGATCTTCATCATGGCAAATCAATTTTTCGGTTCAGTTTGCAAAAGTTCGTTGAACGCTGCACAAGGCATCATAACGCGACCCCACGGCCAAGCCATCTCGTCTTTTTTTTACATGGCTCAGTTATGAAATAATCAGTATCCGTAATTGAAACACCAGAGAATCATCAAATCATGATAACCACAACTTGTTGAAACAGAAACCTAACACATGAATTAGGCCTATTCATATGCAACTTCCATCGGCGATACACAGTACTGCATTCGGCCGCGACGGAGTGACTTGCCGGGTTCTTCCATGTGATGGCGTAGTATAAGTAATCGGATATTGTTAATTTGGTCACGCGCAGTGAATATGAGTACAAGGAAAACGCTTGACTCCGCCAAGTTACCAACAGTGCGGTATGAAATCTTCAGTTGTACGCATTCATTCACTCATTTCGACTTAGTTGGCTCCATTACGTTTCAACTGAAGTCACCGTCGCTCGACTAGATCTATAGAAGGGTATCTGACTGTTGATCATTGAATTTTCAAGCTACCCTTTGTCTTTGCGAAATTTTCACTAATGCGATTTGCTCAGTAGCAGTCCATCGATAAGTTTCTGAATATATCTAGGCCTATACTTGCCGCCGTGAGATAGCTTCAAGGGCAATCCTTGGGATCGATACCTAAGCCTCAGAACTAGGCCCAGATTCAAGACAAGTGTTCTACAAAAAATCATTACAAGCCTAAGTTGCTTGAATCGACTTCGCTGCGAAATGTGAATAAAACCGAATGCAAATATTGTTTTTTCCCTCACGTGACACGAACGCGATGTACCCGGGTGCAGATTTGCGGATGGTGTAAAATTGCTGCATACTAACAGGGCGCAACAATTCTGAAATCAATGCACAATCAGGCATCAGAATACCAGCAAGATTTCAATTTTTCATCCACGCGTTGCATGTCCAAATATTGAAGTGAATTTCCCTGAGACAAGACAATACTCCAGAATCAAACAAATCAGTGGTCCATGGCGAGAATGACTGAAAAAATAGACGAGGGGCACCTTGATTGAATGCCTCAGAAAGCATGAAATCCGGAACTGAATAAGCAGGGCATCTGGGTCTAAAGTGCCTCAAAAATACTCTAAAATGCCCCAGCAATATTCTTTTCATTTTTAATGGCGTGCAAGCGTATCACATGAACTTGAAAAGTGACTGCGGTCCGATGGAGTGGTGGGACGGAGTGATATAAAGCTTTCAAAATGCAGAACAGTTGACGAGTATGTAACTGTACAGCATTTCGTATCTTTGCCGGGTGTCGTATCTTGGACTGTTGCATCTGATTTAGTCAAAAGTGTTACGCTAACTCTACCAAAAATGTACTTAACATTGGTTTACTTGAGAATATCAACGTGGCGGGTTTTGGCCTATTAGCAGCTATGAAAAACGACATCCATCCGATGTTCTGTAACTTTCGACAACCCTCAAAAGTTGAAAATTCGAAAACTCATTTTGATGTTTGTTAAACGCCGGGCAAGCGTGACCTGCGCTTTTAGCGGATTACTAAGGCAACTGTGGAGAAAGACCACCCACCAAGAACAGGTATACCCAATCTGTGACAAAGTATTAAGTTTTTAGTTTATTACTGCATTTATCTTTCAAGATTGGAGCCAATGACGCATTAGCAGGTGCCAGAACGAGGATTGGCTGAAATCATCAAAACAGGGTTAGTACGGTCTTTAAATTAAAATTCAGAACCTCCACAATTGTAAGTGTTCATATATGCACATAATGCGGGAAAAGCTGTCTATTCACAATTCATTGCGTGTAACCACCAAGCCAGTGTAAACGGTAAATTGAATTCAATAGGACCATCATGCACTTATTGCATATTAATTAAATAATGACAAATTCTTGTTGCTGAACCACCTTGTGTTGTAAATGGTGAATTCAGTGTTATGGGGCAAAGTGTCAAAGGTCACGACAGTCAAGGTGTATCTGTCACGGGTTAGACAATGCGACCAGGTGTTTTAAGCAAAACCTACATGTACCGGTGCCTTCAGCCAAAACATTGATTTGAATCACATCCTTACAAAATTTGTTTCAACTTGTTCCTCAAATCAGTTGACACAAAGGTTGGTCTAGTGAGAAACAGCCACTGAGTTCCTCACAACATTAAGGTCACCGGTGGCCTATAAAAGGTCCACCATGTTTGCCCACTTCTGCCCACACCCCATCCATGATCCTAGATGATTTCTTGCAAATTAAATCAAAATTTTCCAATCATCAAGTAACTTAGATACAATGTAGAATTTTGAAAATTATAACAGACATGTTTAATTTCATGAATTTTATTATATATTGCACAGACCAGAGTTTCTAGACATAATCTTTCCTCTATCCAAGAACTTCAGACAACAACTTCAGTTTACTGCCATACATATCCATCACACTAATTTGCGTCTCAGTTGCTATGGTTTCAAAGGCAACTTTCCATGCATTGCTGACATTTTCTTTCTTCAACTGCCTGAAAGCAAGACGACCAAGATTAATACTACAATACTTCCAACAAATTATCAAAACTTAATGACAAAATCTAAACCAAATTTAACCAAAAATTTCATGTATACTCAGTAGAAAACATCCTGGTGACAGTTACATTACTCATGATACTAGGAAGTGAGACATCATGGCAGTTAAAAGTGATCATTGTTGTCTCTTGTGATGATGGTAAAAAACGAGAAAAAATTACGTACTAGGAGACGTTTAATTAGTTGAACTTGACATTTCAAGCCTGCAGCTCAGGCCCTTGATCACATGACTGTTGTTCTCATCTTTACATCGGTGAAACCAAACATGATCTCGGCACCTGCTTTGCAGAACACAAAAAACTGGACAAACTATTGCTATTGGTGACCACTGAGTTTCATCTGGTCACACCATCAATGAGGACAACACACAAGTTTTATCCAGAGAGGAACATTGGCACTCCCATAAGACCAAAGAGGCCATTTATATTAAGCAATGCAATCCCTCCCACTTAACCGTGACCAGAGACTGCATCCTCCTCTTTACAATCAGGTGTTACTCCCGGTTTCACAATGGCGGAAGGAACAGTCATGTGAGAGTCAAGGGCCTGAGCTACAGGCTTGAAACCTTATGCTCAGCTAACTAATTGTCTCCTAGTAATTTTTCTCGTTTTTTACCTGAGACCTCATGAGGTCATGTGCATCACTAGATGCATGGTGTCATCTCGTAAAGACTCGCATGATTTTGCTTGTTATGGTATACTCTCACCAATCCAAACACAATATGGCTTCCAGTGAAATTTTATTTCGGTGCACTGGCCACCTCATTTTTGGATTTCCAAAAACAGTCATGCATCTCATTTTAAGTTTTTGAGCCTCAGCACTTGGCGGTATGTTTTGGCAAAGCCAAACAGGTAAACTTACCTGTATAAGAACTTTAAGACCAAGTCAATCTGAGGCATATTCTTGTCATGAAGAAGTTCAGTAAAATACTGAATAATGCGATTAACATCTTCTATTTCTGGTTCTGAAACAGTATAAAATGCTCAATGCTTGGCCCAACTACAAAATTATTGTCAACGTTTTGCAATTATAATGTTTAACCTTCACCCTATAAATTTATCCACAGTAACTTCTAAGTTAAACGTTAAAATTACTAAATGTAAAGGACAGATTTTCATAAAATTTGTAATGTTACAGTCCATTCTTTGTATGCAAATTTATATAAATTGTCTTTCTTACAAGGATATATTACAAGATTCAAGGCCCTTTCAAGGATGTTTCCAAATTCAAGGACATTTCAAAGGTGTTCTCACTATCAAGGACTTTTCAAGGGCCACATTTATAGTGATTTCATCCCAGTGCAGGGTCCCTAAAACACAGAGCTAACTAAAGGTGCGAGATCCAACACACGTAAAATATGGTTAACATGACCTGAATACATATTTTTACTTCAAAATTACAAACAGCCTTTAGCTACCTTCTGTAGACTGTAACCAATCCAGTAGTAAACGCTTAACATCAGCCAATGAGCTGGCCCCACATAAACTCACGACATTGTTCTCGTCTGACTTCGTATTTGTTGACCCTAGCTCAGATGGTGGAGCAGCAGAGCCCTGTAGAAAGAAGTTTATTTCTGTACTACAGTAATTCCAGCTATAGATTATACACAACACCATATTTTTACATGGAATTCCCAAAAGAGGCGACACTTTCCACTTAGCGAGCAGACGGCTTACTTGCCGGAAGTAAAACCACCACTCACACCAGACGGCACTAGTTAATTTGACTTTCTTGGGTAATAGTGTTGGTTGCACCTTGTGCGTACGATCACAGATTACAACCACTGAGAACATACAGAGTTGGCGGCCCATGTACCTGAGTCTACAAACAAAGTGGGAGAGAGACTTATAAGCTAACTAAAGCAACTCTTAAACCCGCTTTCAGCTGTAAAATAAACTATTAACTTGATTTGTGCCATTTAGTGCAAAAACTGGCATCGACTTGGTCTTTACTCAGAAGAGAAATTATGTCTTGACCAGGGAAGAACTGAAACATCCATAAGTTAAATGCTTGTGACCATGCTAAGCGTTTTAAATGACCAGCCATGACAAAACACACTACTGAGTCTCATCTCAAGCAATAACAAATCATCAGTTCATTCCAAGGTGAAGAATTGACCTCTTACACGAGTAAGGAATAAGTTCAATAAAAGTTTTACTATAATAGTAAATGCCCTAAATCAAAAGTTATTTTTTGACGTAAGGCAGGTCAAACGATTAATTGCTCTGAAACACTGTGTGTCCAGGCTGAGACTGCAAGTTGCCTTGAGAGACTTTATTTAGATGATCCAGCACAACCACCAGTGTGGACAAAAATAAATTACTAGGACAGGTGTACCTTAACACTGACAAGACCCCACCTTTTGATGCTATGCAACGTGTTCCTGCGCAAAGGTCACGCTGACTACTTAGTTTGAAAAACTAATGCAGAATAATGATTCGTTCAATATACTCTTAGCCAACTGCCAATCACGACACGGAATGTCTTATTTATTGGTCATACAGTTAATTTTGGCAGCAGCTCCGCCCACATGATGTCAGTAAATACATAACAGTACCTCAGACAGATACATCACCCAATGGCCAGGTGCTGCCACTTGCAGATTGATGTGCCATCTGGACACAAAGTGAACCAGCATGAGCAGATGTGTTTGCCATTGACTTAAAGTTGACATCAATTTTTATTGCCGGCAACCATATTTTGAGTACCCATTAACACGCACTTAAGACTAGTTTTAGAATACACAACAGGGTAGAGTTCAGTAGCTGTCTCGCGGCTAGAAAAATCTAGCCAAAATCACATTCTCATTTAAAATACACAACAATGCCTCGCGTAATCTCGCGAAGGTCTTGATTTTTAGCGAGGTCCTAGCGTAGGTCCTAGCATTACTGAACCCTACCCAGGTCTTGCTTACCTCAACGGCACTGTGACTTTCTGGAAACTTTAGACTGGTAGGATGTAGTGACTTTTTGTGCCTAGCTGGGCGTCCCCTAGGTGCCTGCAAGTCAAGAAATACAAGGTAATTTACCATAAACAACCAGCGCAGCAGTATACACCATGGAGTCATGAGCAGATCCCGCCATCTTCCAAGACACAGTTCTCAATTCAGTTATCAATACACAGTAGTTGAAATGAAGGAGGAACATGACTGTTCAAATTCAAAAAGATGTTACCTAAAAAATCATAAGCCAAAATTTTACAGTAATTCTCTTCTTATTTTACAAAAAAAATAATTGCTAAATTTCAAAGACTGATTATTTTACTGCAAATAAATTGAAACTTTGTCAAATGTTGTTAGGTGACACCTACACAGTACAATCTATGCTAGCAATGGACAAACGTTTCCTTTATCCTTATTTTTGTGAAGAAATTTGACAACTTTTTTACACTTTTCGGCCATAATTTGTGAAAAATTTCCGTTACTAAGTTCCTCTAAATTCACACTTTTGTTTTACATCACTTGCCAAGATTGTAAAACAGATCCGAATTTAAACCTTAATCAAATGAGAAGTGATTTCTAGGCTCTGTGTTATTGCTGAAGACTATTCCTGGCATATAAAATGACCCGCCGAGACAACCTGACTTGTAGAGGCTGATCTCAACCAATAACCAAAATATTGTCTTTCAAAGCCTAGAAATCCCCTTTAATTTCACTGAGGACCAATTTTAAACCAACTCATAATGGTACAGTGGTCTATATCAAAATTACAGTTTCAGACGGACAGTGAAGTTAACCTGTTTTTAAAAATTACACAGATACGAAACCTTGAATGTTGGACTGTTTTTTGACTTTGGTGAAGCTTTACGAGGTGATCTGGCAGCTCGGACATCAGGAGCCTGTTTCAGCTGAACCGGATGTTGTGCACCTGACGCTGGTTGAACCTGATCTCTGTAAGCCTTTCTGAGTTCTTCTTGAAGGTCATTAGGTAAGGCTTCGAAGCAGCTTGGGTCTATCTGAAAGCCAAATTGATGGAGAAAGACAATGAAGTCATGGTGTCAGCATGAAATACTACCTTTTTCAAAGTTGACAGCATTCTTTGGGGTTACTAAGATCACTCTGATAAACAGTTGTGTACATAAGCCAAGTCGCCTCATTGTGTTGCTCATGCAGATTACATAAGAGAGGTTGGGACATATCAACCAGTGCTGACACCTAGCATCTAGCGACTTGGTGAAAATCTCAGGTCGGCAAAACTGACATTGAAATCGTAGACTAATGTAATTTTTCCCAGGTCGCCAAACACAATCTGAGTTTGCATATTTAGTGACCTCAGTGCTGTTCACCAAATCAAGCACTGTCAACAAAGCAACAGCAGAAGCAAATCATGTTAACTTATTTCTCTTTATCTGTTGTAGTTTTTAGTGGCAGATCTTAGACTAGTTTTTGTACTCCGCAGGACCAAAAAGCCACAAGCAGGCAGCAGTTACCAAGGACACAAATCTCTGTTGTCTTTAATCCTCCACACAAAAGAAGCCAGTCATAAAAGTCTAGGCACTGTTGTAATAGCCTAATGTAACCCCAAATCGTAAGGATTCTTAGTTGCCAGTTGATTTCAGTGAGATAAGCAGCTGAGTAATCCAAGTAACATACAGTGTTGTGCTGAATGTAAGGAATTACAGAGAAGTCTTTACATGTTCATAGCACGAGAATAAATTGATTATTTGCTCACCTGACCAAAATCTACAATGTCTTCATGAAGTACAAGAAATTTCACGTAAAAAGTAAAAGAATGATGTAAACGCCAATAGCATTTTTTAAAATAAATACAGATCAAACAGTGCTGATGTGTAAAAGTTCGACGAAACAATAAATTATTCAGTAATACCTATGACCATCTCTTCCTGCTATGACTCATATGTAGATAGATAAACGGCCAACAAACATGGCAATATTTGGATATAACGTTCACGTAACCGACTATTCCCACAAATACAACACAACACCATTGAGTACTTTGTCGTGAACATAATGTAGAACACCTATAATTCACCCAGCTGAAAACTAAAGCCTACCTGTGAGAATGACGGCAAAGCAACTATGGGGCTTGATGGTATCTCGTCTGAAGACTGTACACTCAGCGGCAGTTGACTTTGCCAGTGGGAACAGCCTGGTTCGGGACCTGACGTCAGTACCCTCTTACCTGCTGATGAGTGTTGGTAGGAGGCCAACACCTGCTCTCGTATATCAGCAGGGAGCTCCTTCAATACCTCTGGGTCTAACTGTAAACAGGTGAAGGAATCTATAACAACTAAAAGAAGCAAAAATCCAACTATCGCCAAATAGGTGCAATTTCATACTAGCTGAGAATGGGCAAAGAAAACATTTTCCTTCTTCTAATTCAAGATTCCAAATTAAATTTTTCAATTGTAAATACCGGAGCTTGGAATGATCAATGATAACAAGAGGAAAATTTCCCGTACCCCAATTAAGTAGGCTTGAGGTACAGAAATATTTTTTGTGTTGTAAAATTTAACTGACAGAAATAAATGGTTTTGCATGAAGAAAGGAAAAATAATGATAAAAAGAGACAGAAAAGGAAACTGCAAGTCAAATAAGAAGAAACTGAAATAAAAAAGAGGAAATCCTCTTAAAAGAGGAAATTTCCAAGCCCTGAAATAATTATATATTTATCTGACTTTATTTACACTTAGCAATTCAGTTATGATAATTAATAATATAAATAGTTAAATCGAATAGCATCTTCACTATAAAGTGCTGGTCTCCCAGAGGTCATAGAGAAAACACTAAGTCATTATGATACAGTTCATAATAAATCAGTTTAAACTAACACTCGGAATACTCCATAACATACACAGAGTTTAAACAACAAGACTATAGAGAAGTTCAGTAAATAAGACGAGAAAGCGTTAAGCAACTAACCCTCAATAAAAATCACCATTTGTCAGACATCTTCCACCAAGTATTGTGCTCACAGCTTACCAAGTTGCATGTTAAAGTAGGCGCTGCATGGGTTTTGCATACTTGGCAGTCAACAATTGTTGCATCAAGTGCAATGCTAGGGTTAATGCTAATTTGGCCACGTCAAGGTGTGATACTGCTGTGACAGATTTCCTTCGTAATGCATATTTTTTTTTACACGCACAGCCAAAGCGTCAGTATGTGTGTGGGGTATGTGTTGCTTGCTTACATCTCGCAGAACATGCGCACTAACATACTCACAATATGGCTATTTTTCGGGAACAAATATTCGTGTAAAAGTTGACCGATCACATGAAGATGGCTGCATTTAGAAGGCTGGGTTTGAGGCAGTGTCGCGTCCAAACTAAGCTCTGTCATATATCCACGGCCATGTGTAATCTGGCGCCTTGCAGTTGCTGCTTCGTGTGTGGTTAGCATTAGAAAGAGTCCTGCTTGAGAGCGATTACTAATTTTAATCCAGTAATTGAAGTTTGACAATAAATCAAACATGGTATGCAAGTTATTGTTACCTGCGATGGAGATGGTAAGAAAGACTGAACCACTGTTTGAGTGTCCATTCGACGAGATGTATGACTTTGTATTCGTGGAGGAGAGTTCAGTGTATCCTCTTCGCTGCTGTCCAGTGAAGGCAGTGTTGGTAAAGGTGGTAACTCACGAATGGCAGTTCTACGCCTGCAAACATCAGTTTTTAAAGCCAAATATTAAACAAAATTAAGTGATCGTTAAATCAGACTATACCATCATTCTCCCTCACAGGCCACGAGACCTTTTCGGAATACTACAAAAATCTTTTTTCATGCATCGTAATTTTGTTCTTACATACATGTTTCTCGCATCATCAAATTTTGTTCGCAAGAACATTTCTACAGTGTATGAAAAAAGAAAAATGATTTATTTTGCCTTTCAATAATAACATCCTGAGGGAAGAACGCTCTCTATCTTGGCAACGGCACATTCTGAAAAGCAATCTAAGTGTAAAACTGCTTCAAAACTTAGAAAATCTACACAATAGCCAAGATCAGTGTATGGGCAAAAACCAAATGCACGCAGGACTTTACCACACCATCGAATCGAAATGCACACACAAAAAGGGAAATATCACCCCATTTTGAACCGTGCAGCCAGCTGACTTATAAGAGGTGAAAAGTGTTGACATTCTGAGTTTCTGCGTGGACTTCAGCAACTTCATTAATCAATAGAAACCCTTATGTTACCTTGTTGTCAGTTGCACTTCAGTAACCACAGGTGGCGCTGAAGTATCAGTGGATTCCTCTGTACACTTTTGACTCTTCTCTATTTTACGGGCATAGTTCAGTATACCACCTTTAGCAACCTTTGACCCGTCTTCAAGCTTTTGCGTCTGTATTCCAATCTGGCAGAAGATGTGAACAATTATTTTCAGAAAGATAATTTAATATACTTGAGGTGTCCAGCTGAAAGTAGCATAAAGCAAATCTGTGTTGACTGCAGAAATGCAAATTTACATTCGCAATTAGTTGATAATAAAGTTTACACTTGTCTATCAACCAAAAAAGATGCTAATTATGGATAATTGGGACAACAGTATTTTGTTAGGTACAGATACAGAAAAAAAATACTTCAACGTAATCATACGATACATCTCAAAAATATCGAGCAGCAATTTTTCTATTAAACGTGCTTGTGGTGGTGGTAACCATGTTTGCGTTCAAAGCTCGTGACACTTTTGAGCTGAGTCGTATGAGAAAAAGGTGTGATCGCGCTCCAATCAGCAATTTAACTTGCTGTTTACTTCTGAATAAGTTTTACAAGCCACTATGCAATTAAAGTTGTTGATAAATAAATAAACGGAGGATAAAAGGGGGCGCTGCAGTATTTCAGCGAGTGACTATTATGGCTGATGTCAACAAGTTTGGGATCATTAGTATACAACCTGCCAGTCAACCTATGAAAATATCAGTGAAATATCAGTAAAGACATAATGGAGCCTGGTTTTCAACCAAGCATCATAATCACAAAGATTGAGTGTACGACAAAGACGTTCAAGCTCAGTTTGTGCTCACCCCCCTAAGGTCTGCAACGTTCAACTTCAATGTTTTATACAGATTAAGGCATTCCTTGTAGATAATCTTCGGATCATCAGTGGCCACAGACAGTGTAGAGGACTTGGCTATGTTGTCACAAACACCATGACCTGAAATAGAATCACACCTTTCTCCAGTTTGGTAACAGTATTAAATGGGCAATGGTGCTCTTAAAGTTTCTCCAACCTCCTGGTAATTTTGACATAATTGACAACACGAAAGCACACTAACGATTTATTGTCACAAAACCACGTGCTGAGTCTTACCACACCACATTTAACAGGAGCAAGTATGCTACAAATTATTTAGTACAACACCATGATTGCTAACTCTAAGTACGACTTTCACCCAATCACCTTGCTGTTGGTATCTACTGAGAAATTCATGTGCTTGAATGTGTACCATCGAAGACCTCAGCATATTATAGTAAAAAACATTTTGATCGTAAAAGATATTTTGAAATATGCCTTTGCCCTAAAGAGGTATACCCATAAATTTCAGGGTTTCCTTTGGTGCATCGGCCTTCCTAACTTTCAGTTTCAGCGTCACTCCTTTTGCTTTTACGCCAATTTTCTTCAAACGTCTAGAAACCTCTTCTGACAAGTCTTTCAGAAACTTCTCCAACTCTGAAAACTAAAAATGGGTTTACGTTGGAAATTATGTTGGTACTACAATTATTGGAGCTTTACTTGACTTACAAATTGTGTTTACAAGTTACACTCCACTAAACCTTTTCCTCTGCAGATAGTGCATTACCATACCCATTGTGTTTCTAATCCAATAAACCTAATCAGGTGGAAATAATTACAGGTGCAACATGTTCTAACAAGGATTTACATTGCTCAGTTAACTGGAACACCTCTTTGTGAATAAGCTTAAGTTGCTGCTTGGCTGGGGTAAGGCACCTCACCTAGCCTAGGCTTGGTGTAGCAAGGTCTGTAAAGGCTATTTTCATGGCCCGATTATGTCAATCGAGGTACTGATAAAGTATGGGGAGTTTACAAAGAAGGAGAACGGATTTTGTGAATCCAGTAGATTTACCAGAATGAGTTGGTGAACAATAAAATTATAGTAGGTAGTTACTTACAGAGATAAATCTTGGGAATATATGTAAAAGAAGGGAAAATGTAGAGCAGATTCAGTTTGTCATTGCAGTTTGCTTTAAAACTACAACTAGTACTGCAGGGTGAAAAAGAAGCTACATTAAGTGAGGTGAGAGGGTGTGTTATGCCAAGACAGTGTGTCGAATATTATGAAAATGCAGCCATCCACAAACACTCTATGAAAATGAAAAAGAGAAATATTCTAACACAAAAGTTAATACACTAGGTCTCCTACTCTATGTTGACATCATTCAATCATCTGTTCATTGCCAATGCAGTAACATTGAATACCTGAGTAAATCTGATTCCATAGTTGATTTCCGCTGAGACAGATTTCCTCTCCTTCTCCACCTTCACAGTTCTGTTGTCCAATCCACGACTGTTGTTGTACAATTGCTGTCCAGTTTTCTGACCAAATTCTTTCTGTAGTGTAGCTAGAGACACCTTCTGGAGGTCGCCACAAGTAGTGACATCCATAGCTTGAAGCTTACCAGCCGTGGACCAACCAACACCTAGATTAATATCGTGTGCGGACTTCCTCGTTATCTTTCAATCTGCCACTTGAATTATTTATGACACAAGAGATTTTCAAACTGGCATATAGCACATGGCAGGATCATTCATAAATGTTCAAGTCAATGGTCCCACTTTCAATTAAAACAAACTACACAATCATATAAATATGGGCAACAGCTAAACTCCTTCACGTGAAGAATGGATTGAAGTTTGACAAATGGTAACACCCCCTATGCAAACATGTTGATTAATATTTTAAAACAAATAACTCTTTGATAAGCTATTGAGAAGATAGTTATCCTGGGGGCACTTCAATTTGCTATTTATTTACTAGAAGACTTCTAAGTATAACGGTAGAAATACAAGGCAATATTGTGTGGAGTCCTGCGTAATCTCATCAAATTAATAGCGATGTGGAATCCACCCTGAAGAAAAAAACCTCATCAAAATGGTCTCAAGTGCTGAAAGATACACTTGAATTATTGAATCACAATGCACAGCCATCGTCATTCCGAAGCAAGAATGAGGCCATGAGAATATTTCAAAATCAGCAGACTTCGAAAAACTAAGTGTGAACATTAACCACGTGTCTGTCAATTCTTTCCGAAATGACTACGACCAGAATACTGTTTGCTAATTATCCATAATCCATGTGGAAAAGAAGTTAGCAACAAAATAATAAATATTATGCACTTCACCTGGCAGATCTTTTATTGGTTGTTTCTTGATGAACTCTGGCACTTTTAATTGGTCCAAGTAGAACTGACCATTAGGCTTGGCCACGCGTGTGGCCATTCTAGCGAGCAGTATGTTCTCAGCTGAAAAAAAAAGGTTTCATGAAAATCAGCACCACTTCTTGCAAAGACCTTGAATCTACTTCAGCTGAAACCATTAGGCTGAAAGTGATGCAGGCAGGTGTTCTTATTAGTCATTAAGTTCAGGTCTCGAAATGAATTGAGGTAGAGACCAGAAACGACCATGCTTTTTTGTTTGGCCTTATATACTATGCAAATACAAGTAGCCCAATCAATGATGATTCAATTACATTGAAAATGAAGTATTTACATTGCATTTCATAGTTTATAGTTTCGAGGTTTATAATTTCAGAACAACGACAACATACCAAGCCCTGCTGAAGCATGGCACCTCGTCTTGCTGAATATTTCATCTCTCATCACCTTGGCAACCAACATGGGTGTGGCCCCAGTTGATGCTGTCAGCTCTGTGCAGTCAACAAACATCTCATCACAGCTGACAGCCTCAATATCGTGCGTATAACTACAAGCAAATTTGACTCAGTGTCCAAAAGTGGTGAGATTATACTGTAATTAGATCACAAACTGTCGCAATTGCACAGACAGTCGAAACCTTCATCACCATCATTTTTAACACAAAGACTATCATGACTATTCTTGTGAAATCACACCAATGCCGGGACAGACAGGCCAACCACAGGCAAAAAGACAGGCAAACAAACAGACATCTGCACAGACAGACAGATCGATAGACCGTGACAAATTCCTTTAAAAGGGAATATGTTCATTACTGACTGATGTGCACAGTCACATAATTTTATTTCAGTAATGTCAAAACTCAGAATACTGTACATGCTCTCCTATTTTCAAAGTGCGCACATTTAAAGGCACAAGTAGGCATTCTTTGCGCATATAAGATACAGGCACACACCTTGCCCACAATATAGGACATACAAGAGTTAAATAGGCCGTCTTGTTTAACAGTACATAACATAAGTTATCATTTGCCATTTTGTTTTGCCCGTTTGACTGACCCTGTCCAAATACAATATTTTTAATCGTCCTTTCAAACAAGTTACCCCATGCAATCTAACAGTCGTCATTTTCAAGGGTGTGTGGGGGGGTGTGTGGGGGAAGAACCATCTATCTTTCAGAACTCCGAAGAATTGTAGAAATGCTCATTTTGCTACTTTGGTTATTCTGTGACAATTTGTGATTTGAAGATCTATAAAAACATCCAAATTTGAGGATTTCAACAGTCTGTGCAACCTCACAAACCACAAATTGTTGCAACTAAAATTACGGCAGCCGGAACTGACATGAACACACAAGTCTTAAATGTCACCATTAAAATGTTTAACACGAAAAACTCGCAGCACAGAAATTCCTATTTTACCATCAATTGTTATTTCACTCAGTTAATAAAGCTTCTCAAAAGCCTCCTCAAAAATTTCCTTCAAAGAAAAAGTTTAAAAAATTTGCAAGTCAAAGAACAAATCGGCCAACTATTACCTTGCCACAATATCATAAAGTTGCTGGGACACTTCTCTGTATTTGTTGAAGTCGTATGGAATGAACTCCAACTCCGGACACATTTTCTTAGCAGCACCAACAAACATACCATTCTTGATGCCTGCCTAGATGCAAAAAGCCAACAAGACTGGTTGAGGAACAAGCAAAAACGACATGTCACGGAGGTCACATAAAAAGTTAGCAGCAGTCACAAATTGTCAGAAGTTACTTGACCCATACATAAACTATACAGAAATAGGCAATCTCAAGCATATTGAAAGCCAGACATTTTAGCATAAAAAAATCCTTACACATTTTACTTATTGTTTAAAATTGTGAAGATTCACTGTGACAACCACATTTTACTTATGGCCCACCTCCTGATTTTCAAGATTTTGAAACAAAGCTGAACAAATATTACATACAAGACACACTGCAGCACTTCACTGTAATACTGACAGTACCTTGCGGGCCTCATAACTGCAAGATGCTATTTCAGCATAGGAGTCAACAGAGGCCTTTGTTGTGGACACTGTCTTATCAGACACAGATGGAGCTTGGATCTCATCTTCCTCAAAATCATCATTCTCTTCGACGGCTTTCAACAATCTGCAATACAATGATTCTCAAACTCTAGGTGGCAAAGTGCATTTCCTGTTCTGAGCTACAGTCGTGAATAGACAGTTGAAGAAAGTAGAAAAAAACAGGTCAACATCTTTATTCAAGCAAAGATATAATTTAGGCTTATTTGTAAAATTCAGTAAATCGTAAGCTACTATGATAATTTGCATACGTCTACCGCACTCGTTATACTGAATGCTTTTCAATGTGTACAACTGAGTATGCCAAATAAAACTGTGCACTTGGAAACTACAAATTTTCTTCATCTTTTGGACTGAGATCAATCTAATGAGGAAATTGTGAACGAGAATCAAAAAGAAATTCCATAGTTTTGGAAGCAACAGATTGTCAAGACAAAGGCTCAGCCTGTGACCATGTGACATTTTAACTATAACACCAGAGCAGACTAGATATAATTCAGACAATGCAAGATTATAAAATTTCCCCAATTTCGAACAAAAATAATTACCAAAATTGGCCTTTTTTCCTTTTTCATTTTCTAAAGGCTTCTAACATTCTTGAGAATTCTCAGATTTTCTCTGAACATTGTCACGGCCGGGATACAATTTCCGAGCTCAGACTCAACGCAGAAACAGAGTCAAAACTTGACCAATCATGCCCCACAATCCAAGTTCAAATTTTTAAGTTCAGTAGAACCATGCCACGAATTTGGCCTTGACCTTGATGGTAGCTATGGTACACAACTTACTTGAGCAATAAAACACCTAGTATTTGGTGGTACTCACCATTTATGTGTAAAAATACAAATATTTGAAATTACCCATCAACTGAGCTACTGGCATCTGTCACGCCTTTTCTCTTGAGTTTGTTGGCATAGTAACTCATCTCATATTCTTTGCTGTAACCAGTGCGTGGATGTTGCATACCCTTGCCTTTTGAGTGACTCACAGCTACTGGCTTTCCTAAATAGTCATACAACGAAATTTTAGATTTCAGAAATTAATAGTCGTATACTTAGCAACAACCTTCCTATTAATTACATTACAAACTGAGAGAAGTTCATTCAAATAGTTCTACCGGTAGTTTAATCTCTGTGGCTCCAAACTTGATTAATTCTTAGTTTTAAATTTGTGAATATTTACCTTGACCTTAACACGGGCTTTCCGTTTTAGTTAGTAAGTTCAGGTCATAGATGACATTAAAACTTGTGTATTCAATATGGCAGAAAAATGGATGAGGCTGACCCAGACCACAGTGAAATGACCAGTTGTAAAATGGTTTAGATTGATGACTGAATCTAACCATTGCCAAAGGTTCGCCATGATTATGCCTATTTTCATTTTGCACCCAGGATGAAAAGTTCAGAAACCAAGAAAAATTTGATGAAATGCAACCAAGGTAACCATTTCAATTACATTTTTTTGTTTTTGGACTATTACTTCAATTTGGCACACAGAAACCTGTCTGAAAAGTGACAAATCAGAAATTTATTGGCAGGGTAGAGAAAGATATTTCTCACAATTTTATAAAAATGCTGTTACGGTTTTAGGTAATTCTCATTTACTTGTCAAAATATTTTTGTTTAAGACACTTCAAAATCAGGAACATGACCACAAAATTTAAAGAATATGAGTTTCTATTACCAGTGCCAGAAAAATGAGGAACTTTCATAGCATGGACTTTTAATACCAAAACATGGGCCATGTATCGTTACTGCACCAGTTGAAAATACCTTTTAATCCTGGTCTCTCCCTCAGTCCAACAGAAACAAAGAAGCAATCCATGTCAATGTGCATAATCACTCTTGAGCCTTGAGGTTTCATCTCTCCACTGCCATCATCTTCAGGTTCCTGTCGTTTTACAATGCGACAAAGTTCCTCCCTCCCAGGGAAGGAAGGGTTTTCCTGAGCATGCAGACGACTGACATAACTCTTCAACTCAGCACTCCATGTAGAGATATAGTGAAGTCTTGAATGAGCATAGAATTCAGAAACAAATTTGGGGTCACCTGCTTTGGCTGGAACATTCTTGGCCTTTGACGGACTTATATGGATAATGTTGTCATCAACTGTTTTATCTTTAGAGTGGTTCGAGGTATTTGTATTGTCGCATGTCACTGGAGAGTCATTTTCTTGCTCTTGGAAATTTTGATGTTTATTTTTTATGCCGTCCTCATCCTCTAAATGGTCTGGCAGTGACATGGTTGACTCACCAGTTGCTGTTGCAGTTAATTTTGCTGCTACAGTTCCATCAGACTCAGAGTTTGTCTTGAAGACATCTGAAGCACCAGAGTTGACATCCTTGTTATCTGCAGCGTTTGTCTCAGAAACCTTTCTGAAATTCAAAGCTGGTTGCAGTCTGTTCTGTGCTGTATACAGTTGATAGGGTTTGTAGGATAAGCACTTTCCCGCAGCAATACTAAAACATATTAACAAGTAGGATCGTGGGTTATGTATCTCTATTGCAAGTGATATCATGGAGTGGGCACCAGTAGTGCATGTATGAATAGGCCATGAATAATACAATATCGTCACAACTGAAATGAATGAGAATGTTTGGAAGAAACACAAATTTAGATCTAAAATATACAAAACGTTCTTAGGTGATCTTGAAAACTGAAATATTGTTATGGATTATCAACAATATGGAAGAGCTAGATTACGGAATAATGAAAATCCTTTTATGAACTTGTCTAGAGTCACTTTTAGTTACCTATCTGTGATCCACTCTGGACGAATGATTTTCTTGTCTCTTACTTCGCGGACTTTGTTGTCTGGTAGATTAGTGGCAATGATATGGGTCACAAGAGCCCTGGAGTAGTAATGGTGAAATGAGCCACCATGAGCCATCATCAGCCGCTTGAGTTCATCCAAGGATGGATCTGACGAGAACAAGGGCCAATTCAGCACTTTAAGCCAAGAATATAGCATTTCCCCAATGATGAATAATAATAGTAATAATAATAATGAAAACAATAATAGAAATAATAATAATGATGATGGTTATGATTTTGATAATAATAATGATTAAAACGATAATAATAATAATAATAACAATAATAATAATCACAATAACAACTATGATTACAGAATGATAATAATAACAGTTAAGGTAATGATAATAATGATTACAATAACGATAACAATAATGATAATCATAACAATAACAATAATAATAATCATGATTCTTGATAATCAATTCAAGTCAATCCGGTAGCTGAGTTAACACAGAGGCTTTGCAACATGTACACCAGGCAGTTGAATATTAACAGAAATTATGATACAAGACCGAGGAAAGTTTATGTCCACTAATGCTAGTCAGAACATTTAATTTTAAGGAACCAATTCACAAACGACAAACTTGAAAACCAGTAATACATTATTTTCTTTGAAATGGTGTTTAATTTTCTTTCTGAGTATTGTTGAGATGTGTTATCTTGATCACTAGTCGTAATAAAATCAAGAAAATTCAATTTCTGCAAAAATATCAGTGTCCCAAATTCTAGAGCCTATTAGAAACTGGAGAATTTTTTCAATATAAAATGCTTGGATAAGGAAATCACTAGAGATAGTGATAGCTTAAACTATAATTATGTAACTACAGCACTGACCAGCAATCTGAGTCAAGCTTGCGCAGCAATGTCAATCAAGAGGCAAGATTCTCCAAATTCGAAAAAGTGACAAGCCCAACAACCTATTCATGAAGTCCAAGATTATTTTGACAAGCTCCATTGGCCCGTTGCATGAAACAGTCAAAAAAAGGGACTCAGGTATGGTCTCTACATCTTTTACATATTTGTGTCATTCTTTACTGAGAATTCAACTCTTACTTAGTACCTAAGCCCCAAGCCAAAGATTGACTTAATAATGAAACTAAAACTGCACAAGAAAGGAAAACCAGTGTTTTCACAAGTCCAAAAGTAGATTTAGGGACCATAGTTGAGTCCCTATTCATGCAACTGGGCATATGCATCTTACCCATAACTAGTCTATTTCAAGCAAACCGAGCAGGGAAATTAAAGCTCAGGAGGTGAAGTTAGTAAGCATGACCAACTTTGGACAACTTTAGTTAAGTGCACTTACTAGTGTAGCCATTGACAAAAATGGAAACTCCCTGGAAAATATTAGACGTCACTCCTTCAAGACTGCTGGCCTTGTCTTGGACAAACTGCTGTTGAAGTTTCTGCATCTTTGCATTCATGTAACCTCCCTAAGTAAAGAAATTTTTTACAAACATGAACTTCAATGCTGACAACAGCCAAAATGCTGGTAGCAAATAGCGCACAGCGAACTCAGATCTAGTGCTGTTAAATACTTGGTATTAATGGGCCTGCTGCAAAACATAAAACCTGTAACAGCAAGGGTTAACGTCAACAACACGAAATTACAATTTAGTCACACAGTTTCTGGAGAGTGGTTATTGTTTGCTGCCAAAGCTGAAAAATTCACACGCTTTCGCAAGTAAAAAACAAACAAAAGTCATCCACATCTCCAAAACTTAAATTAACTTTACTGAGTGTATATCATGTATATCAGCATGATGAGCCAGAGATCATAAGTTCGATATCAGGCCAACTCAGATCCAAGGAATTCAACACTTTCATTTCCATTATTCATTGTACAAATGTGGTAGAAACATGAGACCCCACAAGTGGTTATTACCAAAAATCCTTTCACAACATTGAGAATTACAAGATATATAACAAGTTTAATGAACACCAACAAGAGATGGGATTTTTTACCATTACAACACTTCAACTAAACAGTGAAACAAGCTTTTGTGCAATAAAATAAAACAAATCTGAGTTGAGGTCTGATATCATACCCATCCTCCCCATCCATCGTCGTTTCCTCGGCGTCTTTTCGTTCCTCTTCCTCTGCTTGCCATGGTTGCAGTTTCACTTCCCAGTCAGTAATAGAATGTTCAAAGTGCCTTTGACCCCAAAGCCATGGTTAGCAAAGTGCTGCCACGGTGATTCTCTGGTCAACTTTTTCGAGTATTTGTATTCCTAGTAGAACAGATTCCCAAATTTGGCATGGCAGGAGTCAAGGTATGTCAACCATGAGCTCTCCTGAATCCTTGAAATCAACAAACAAAGACTATAAAAATGATGCCAATTACATTTAAGTTTAGGGTGAATTCATTGTTACTATCAGTGTTGCATGCAGGGGTTAATGTTTGTGCCCAATAGTGACTCCAAAATTCATGGTCTAGTCATTTGATGTTGGAATTTACCAAAATCCTCTCTAATTGCCAACCGGGCTGCGAAAATGGTAAAGACATACTGACTCACAGGCGCCCTTAGCTTCTGTATTTGAGACGATCAGAAGCTAAGAACGCCTGTGTCTAACTGATTGTTAGCTTTTCATCAGAATTTATAAACAATACATAATACCCCACAGGTACTGACAGAAGTACATTTACAAACATCATTGGTGCACAGCCATACAGCAACACTAGTCACAGGCATATGACTGCCTAGTTTTCAATTTATCTAAAAATCTATTAGTTAGTCCAGATCACACTCAGTAACAAGAAATCAGTAACACCAGGAAACTGACGATCCTGATGCCTGATGTCATGAGACAGTGGTTGAAACTACCATTAAAGCGATGTACGTCTACTATCTATATGTACATTTTTAAAACTTGTTATAGTTGATCTGGTCTTTGACTTTGTTGATCTTCATTGTTGTAGTTAGACAGTCGACATAAATACTCTGGTCCTGGAGCGAAGTGGTCACTTGAAGTTGAACCATAGATTGTAGACAACTACTATAGTCTATGCTTGAACCAAGAAGGAGAAGATTGTTCGAAGTGGAGTGCATACAGCCACAAACCATGACATCCTTACTAGTTCAGACAGTGGTTTTGTCTATTTCCCCGAAAGATTTCAAGCATCTCGTCATCTGTCTGAGCTTGTCAGTGTCACTGGTTATTTTCAACCTTCAAAGGTGGCGCTTGCATGGGAAGGTCAAGGTCAGAGATATGGATGAGCTTTGGGCTTTGTGTTGCATTTTGTATGTTAAAAATTGTTTAAAATGAAACCCGGAAGTTATATCCAAACGGACTGGCACAAAACCCACGAAGGGCGGGAAATATTGACTTCAATTATGCACAGAAATATGCACCGTAGAAAAGTATTTGGTAAGTGTTAGACCGATTTTAACTTCGGTTGACTGTGCAAACCAATATGGCGGAAATTCAGCCAGGGCCCGGTCTCTAATCTTTGTACTCGAAACCAACTCGAAACTATTTTTGGCAATTTCTCTGCTCTTTTTGTGCGAACTTAAAATAATTGGTTATCAGACTGTGCTCGAATACATTATAGTTTATGCATAGGAGTTTCTAGTTCAAGTTTGCCCTTGAAGACCCTTATATTCGTGCTACAAACTCGAGTAAAAACTCGAAATTTCGAGTTCAAACTCGAACTTATTGCTTTAATATTGGTTTTAC
>NMRA01000684.1:26330-66612 GCA_002633005.1 Phoronis australis
TCAAAACGGAGAAAAGAAAAATGGATTTGTGAAGACAGGATTAAGTAGTAGGCCTACCAGAGCCTCTTAAAAAACACCCATCTTCGAAGTGACGTGAACAAATGTACAAGTTTTTTTTGGAAGAACAACTTCCATTCACGTCGACACGAGAACATAACTTTTTCTCCCACAGCGGATTTTGGGGTCTCCGTACACTATGGAAGCTAACGCCTCTGCATTTCGCCTGCGTAGCCGAACAACCGGCCACACAGCAACCGACCATGATTAGCAGACGACGTACTTGCCGGAAATTACACCAGATAATTGAGCCAGGTGTCGCCAGTGAATAATGACGTAAAGGCTTGTGCGTAAGATCACAGATTTCGTCCATTGAAAGTAAACGGAGTTGGCGGTCCATGTACTATAGTCTATGATTTTACAAACTGTGAACTAGGGCAATAAATTATCTACGTAAGTTATTGTGTTCTCGAGCATAGAATAATAGACACTTATCTTGAGTTCGCCCAAAAGTATAGTAGAAAATGCCAAACCTAATTTCGAGTTCCATTTCGAGTAACAAGATTGGAGACCGGGCCTAGAGCGAAAATTTGCTATTTTTTATGATTTTCACAAGGTCATATCTGTTAGGACACCAAATGGCAGAAAATGAAAAGTGTGCCAGAAGAGTATTTAAATTTTCTCCTTTCAATTAATATCCATTAGGGCATTGATAAATATTTTTAAAAATTCAAGTAATGCAAGCTCTTCGCACATTTTTTCTCTGCTAAACTTTTGCGACTTTAAGTGGGGGTCAGACTTTTTGCTGCTGGATGGCCGTTTATGAACCGATTCCCATGATTTTGATATCAAATGATTCTTGAAAATTTTCTGCATTCAACCCTGAATGTAAACTTTTCATTTTTATTGATTAAAATATTAGAAAATTTAATTTACACTTCACAACCTGCTAACTTCCCGACCTGAATTTTTTTAAAGTGTACACTAAATCTTATCATCAATCTCATCCTAAACCATTTCAATTAAACTTTAATCAGTTGATTAAATATGGTCTATCCAGGAACACATACAAAGAGGCAGGAGCAGTCAAATTTCAGTGTCCATGTTGACTTCTTCAAAGTTCAAGTTTATCTGGAACGTGATTGGTCAATTGTTGCTAGAGCAACCTGTCAGTAATTTTCACAGAATACACGAAATAGAACTTGGGTGAACAAAGTTGCTTAAAATATTACATAATATTTCTGAAATTAGAGTTCAAAATTTAGGATTGGACTAAGTTTTTTGCATTTTATGAAAATATGTTCATTGTTAACACTTTCTTGCCTAGTAGGGACACTGCAAGCAGTTCAATTTTGTTTAAAATTTGATTTTCCTATAAATCACAGCAAAATCGAGGTGGCAGTGCCAAAAATTTCTTTTAGAATTTTTAGTTGACCCTTTTGGATGTTCCTAACTACAAAAAATTTCCATCAGGATATTCTTCATGCTGTATTAAATTGATTCAAAATTACAGAAAATTTTAGGGTTCCGTTGAAATTTTTTTTACTTCCAGTAGTATATTATAGAGTTATGATTATAGAAGTATGGATCGGATATAAGAAAAAAGAATATTTCAAGTATAATAATAGTTATTCAAATAAATGACGAGTGAAATGTCGTAATTTCGACGTTTCGTCACTTTTTGTATGTATTTGCAATCAAAATTCTTTTTTTGCAATTTTTTAAAAAGAAATAAAACCTAAATGACTTTTTAGTTAACCATTACCAATTCTTGATATGTTCTGATGTTTTCAAAGACATCATTCTTTCAGATTTCAAATTATTCGTCTCCAAATTTTTGTTTTGGGTCCAAAAGTACTGTCACAAGCCAATTAAATTTCGAAATTTGGATTATTCCATCACCTGCAAAATACAACATTTCATGATATGGTTTTTATTTAATGTTGTTAACTTGAATAGAAAGTACTTGTCATCTTGTTTTAGAGCAACAGTAGGCCAAAGTTTTTCAATTATACAGATATTTAAACTTGCCAACAAATTTGCCTTGAAATTTTTGAGGGTTCATTTGCTGAAAAAGGGCCATTTTTGAGGGTATAAATTTTAAATAACTTCAGAACCATCCACCGGATTTCAAAAATTCTAAAAAGTAATGTAAATGGTAGGTCAAGACCTATCTGTTGAAACCATGTTCATGTGTTTCTGTTGAAATTGGCATTTTGGTTTGGTCATCCTAACTTTGGCTTGCCCTCAGCCTCGCCCGGATTGAATTTCATTCATTGTTGGTTTCCATATGTTCAGTAACGCTAGGACCTGTGATAGGACCTTGCTAAAGTCTAGCCAAATTCACATGTTCTGATTTAAAATACATGGCAATATCTCATGTAAACTGCCAACGACTTCGACTCCTGTGGTGCCTCCTTGTGGCAGTTTTTTGTTGCCCATAGTTGTATTTCCTAAACCCACTGCAAGATCGAGGACAACTTTCAGACAAATCCGACGAATGCTGTGCTCCTAGTGGCAATTTAATTTTTTTGTTTTTGTTTTCCTTTGTTTATCTGAAGTTCCGTGACAGATGTTTATGAAATTTGGTAAATAGTTTTCTAAAAGAAAGGATGGCATGTTCCCGTTTTCGGATAGATTCAACGTAATTTGCACCATCTAGTGACCACTTTATGAAACGAATAAACACCACTAGAAGCACACCGTTTGCGATGCATTTGTGGGAACATTTCAATGCCCCACGTTGCTCTTGATAGTACACAAAATATTACACTTAGAGCCTTGAAAATTCACCACAACAAGGTGGTTGGAGAGTTGCAGTCTGAAATAAAATTGGGCAGAAATACCACCCTTTTGGTGTGGATTTTTGGACAGTTGACCTATTGAGCGTGAAAAGGTGTTATCAATGTTGTCCAGTATAAAAGTTTTAGAAATACACATTAATTCTTCACATATTAAGCTAAATATGTCCGACACATGGAAATTCATTTTGTCGCATTGCTCAGTGGAAATGAGCTTTTAAAAATCTTGTTTTAATTAATAACGAAGTCAGTCGTTTATAAAAACTAACTTGACAAATTCTTCATCTTCTGTAACATTGCCGTTAGTCTTGGTGCAAAGCTGTATACAAAATATACTAAATATAAATCTTGGTCCACTGGAGAGTCTTCATTTCAAGTGTCCTTATTGTGGTTCAGAACAGAAATATGATTGTATTTCAGGTTTGTTAGAACACCCAAGTTTTCCGCCTCAACAGACATTGCAGGAGTTTTCCTTCAAACTATTCGTTTCTGGCAAATCGGGTGTAGGGAAGACAAGTACAGTGGCAAAACTAGCTGGTGATGAAGTCCCCACAGCTCACTGTGAAACACCAGGTAACAGTGGTTTACATCAAATGGAAAAAATAACAGTAAAAATTTTTTCAGTTCGGGACACAGTATGGGCGAGTAAGACAAATTAATTTCATCTATGAAATTCTCACCTGAAATAACTTGCCTAGAAACTTTGTTATATATTTTTTATCTTGTCTTGTATGATATAGCTGTCGCCAAAAATTTCCTGAAATTTTGGGGGTTTATAGCATATATGTAACAAGTCAATAAAAAAATTTATTTTCGTAATTATGTGTGTCCTGATTTGATTAAATTTCCTTGTGACTTACTTTTTTATTGTTCTTTTTGCTGTGCAGAATTTATTCAGTTTCCACCTTTTTCTGACAAATTTCAGTAAATGATTTCAACTTGAATGAGAATTCCAAATTTCAACGTATTTCATTACATAGGCATACAAACCTCAGTTGTCTACTGGCCTGCAAGGATATTCCAACAGAAGAAGAATGTCATGTTCCGTCTACAGTTTTGGGATGCCGGGGAAAACGCATTAAAGAAGTTCGACCATGTATTGCCTGTAAGGACTTTGTGATTTACTGGATAATGTTTTGCATGTATTAAAGCTTGGCTGAAGCTACTATAGTAGAAGACAAAAGTCATCAGGCAAGATAAGATTTACAGTCATGACGTCTAATTTTGTTAATAGCAAAAACTTAATAATTTCATTTGATCAGTACAATGGGGCCGCCTGAGCGGCTTGCACACGTCTGGTACAATGTGCACCAGACTGCCTGCAATTATTTTTTGATGTATTGTGCTATAGGCGTGTCGTGATCAAGCCGATGGAGTCCTCTTTCTGTTCTCCTTCATCGACAAATCGAGTTTTGACGACCTCCCACAACAAATGGCGCGGATTCTTCAGCCGACTGATGACATGTGCAAACTTGTGATAGGAACAAAGTATCCTTTTTGTAAAGCACCTATATTGTGTTTGTTCACTGGTTATGACAATGTATAGTCTTTGTATGGTTTATGTTTTGTCTCAACAAGAAGTCTTTCCTAGTCTTAGAACATTTGAATATTCCGTTGTAAAATGGAACTGTAATAACTAAGTCCCAGTTGTAAAGAAGAAGACGGCACCTGCCCATTCACTACTTGCACGACTTCGCCATTAGTACTTGAAAACGAGGCGTTATGTCCTAACTACGATGGTTCTGCATGTTCGGAAGTATTCTTGCAGGGCCACCAAAGTGTGCAAGCAGTGAATTCACACACAACTCTGCCATGTTTTATGCACGCTATTGGCTGTTCAAATATTCATTTTTTTGCATTCGCGTCAATTATCTGCTAGACAGTTAAATCGAGTTATGAAGTTTGTCAAATGTTTCTATTGATGCGAACCTGACTGACATTAGTTTTGGATATTTTTGACTACTGCTAAGCTCCTTAGTGGCAGATTTGAAGAATCATCGTGGTAGACGGATGTCTATCAAGATGGCCATGACTGTCGCCGACCATGGACTAGATTCGACTGATATAACGCAGTGTAAGTTTAGTTTTCTCGGCAGCAATCTCGATATCTGCCAGAGTTGCATTTGCCAGTTATTCCATGACTAGCACTGCACCTCATAGACTCAATTTTAAGCTTACTCTAGTGCGTGGAAATGTTTTGAAAAACGAGCCCTCTTTAGGTCTTTGCATTTGTGACTTACACGCACATATCCTGTTCATAGTTCATTTCCAGGCAACTGGTTTGGTCACCCACTTGCCAAAATTATCAAAACAAAAAAAATAAGAATTAAGAGTCCTTCCATTTATGTTCAGTTACGGAACTTAACCAGAATTTTAGGTATGATCTACTGTCCCATGCTGAGGTGTCGCAGAGAGACTTGTTGGAGTTCGAGTCTCAGTGGAATCTGCCCGTGTTGAAGACCAAAAATCTTATTGACTACTACCAAACAGAGATGAAAACTGAGGTGAATGAGGTTGCTCCCATACTGAACAGGTTGTGCGAGTACCTGTGGCACAGGGATCAGATATTGTCCGGAAATGTGAAGGAGACTGGACTGCCGGGCTCAGAGTTGGACATGGCTCAGACACTGGTGTGAGGCTTAAGAGAAGTAAAAGATGTGATGGGCTATGCAAATGGAAGGGATGATGTTTGCGCCAGGAAACGTTCTGGCAGGCTACCGGGCTCAGATACTGGTTGGAGGCTTAAGAGAAGTGAAAGAAGTGATGAGGTTTGCAAATGGAATGAATGATAGTTTTGATAGGGAACTTCTGGAGGGCTACCGAGCTTAGAGTTGGAGATGGGTCGGACTTTTGTATGAGGCAGAAGATATGAAGTGAAAGACGTGAGAGAGGACTCTAAAGGAGATCTTGTTTGGAGCTGAGAGCTCGAGGGGAACTGTAGCAGAAAATACAAGCGATACAGGAATGTTGAACATGAGAGTTGATTTACTTTGTTCAAGACCAATCCTGCTCTGGTGAAGAGTTTTGAACACCACTAGTGTAAATATGATGCCAACATTTGAGCTTGATATGTGTCGTCGTTCGATCTACAGTACTAGTACTTGAAAGCAGATGTGAAATGTGACCATATCTTTTGAGTCATAGAATTTCCAGAATGGTGAAGAGTTCAAGTCAATGAGCGGAGAAGGACGGAATGTCAATATCAATCATCAAGGACAACTAGGCAGAGCTCACAAGGTTGTAGAAAATACAGAAAGGTCAGATAATCGTAAGTGCCATGACTGAATTTCCAGTCGGTTATTTGACTTAATCATTCCATACCTAACCATGATGACCTGATGTGAGATGAGCAACAAGATGACGGTTTTGTCCTTGTTGCTTATTATGCGTAAGATCTTTAAATGGGCAACTAAATTAATGAGAAAAATCAGAGGTGTTATTGCTTGATGTGTCATGTCTTTCTCATAAAACAGGTTTTTGCCTGTTTAAAAAAGCCTGTTTATCATAAAACAGGCTTTGCCTGCTTATGAACTCCCTAAGCAGTGCCTCCTATTTATTTTGATTCTTATACCAAAATTATTTGTTAAACCATCATGTTTTTTACCTCGTTTCATTGTTTTCATTTAATGCCAACATTATATCGTTTTGTGTAAATTGGTCTATCTACTGTTTATGGACGGTTAGATCTGTTAACTAATGTATAAGTAATGATACATTTTGAATGTTTTGTTCTGTTCACCCAGAGTCAACATGATAGGGTAATGTGGCACTGTCATTTAGAGAATGCCAAGTAAGTTTGAAATAATCACACCAGTACAGCTAAGAAATGTTGAGATATTTACAATCTGCAGATAATGCAAAGTCATTTCAATGCAACAACAAAAACTACCTTTTGTTACAATGGTACTACTCTACATCATTGTATTACTCAGTGTAGGAGCAAGGAAGTGGAAGGTAGATAATCTATTATGGTCTATGGTAAGACTAATAACAGTGGCAGGAAACCATTTGTCACCAACACAAAGGGGAACCAAGTGACATACCTAAGATTTGTCAATGTTATAGGAGTCAGTCATTTAGATCAATCAGCTGTTGGAAATATTCCGTGAATTAAGTAACACAACACAACAGTAACGTTGTGCCAGCCACGAGGTCCTTCTATAGTGAATTAAAAATACCAGTGGCTCAAACAATATGAAGAATTAATGACCAGTAGGAGTGAAATATCCTTAGACTACCCTCGGTTCAATTAAATCATGCAAGAACCTTGAACTGCATACTGTGATCATGTAATTAACACTTTCCCCAACTGCTAACCCATGATTGTGTTCTTGCAGTGTTCACCGGCCTTTAACTTGATCTTACTGGTGTTGATAAGCAGATTTGGAATTTCAAACCTTTGTCAGGCAGCTGTATAGGTTTGAGTTGACATGTGATTTTTATATCGAGTCTGTCCAAAATTCTTTTTCTTTGGCAGCCGTCAAATTACATGACTTAGAGTAAATGATCACATGCTTCCTTTAGCTGGAGATGTTATTTCATTCTGCTTCATTTGGCAGCTGTCAGATATGAATCTGCAAGATTCTGTCTCATTTGACAGCCGCCAAATTGTCCAACTTAACATCAGTGGTCACATGTTTCCCTATAACTTCTTCATGAATCTATCCAAGATTTAGTCTTCTTGCTGCAAAATATGCGGCGTAAAAAATGGTCGGGTGCTTCCCTTTAGCGTGCTTCTTTGTACCTCAAGACATAATTTTCTTCGTGAATCTGTGCAAGATTCTGTCTCATTTGGCAGATGTCAAATTGTGCTGAGTTAACATAAGTGGTCGCATTCTTCCCTATGACTTGGAATGTTGTTTTCTTCATGAATCTATCCAAGTGTCTTCTTTGGCAGCCATGAAATAATTCTTTTTAACATAAATGTTCATGTGCTTCCCTGTAACTGGACACGTTATTTTCTTCGTGCATCTGTCCAAGATTCTGTCTTGTTTGAAAGCCGTCAAATTGTGTGACTTAATATAACTGTTGCATGCCTCGCTATGACTTGAGATGTTGTTTTCTTCATGAATCTATCCAAGTGTCTCGTCTGGCAGCCGTGAAATCATGACTTTTAACATCAATGTTCATGTGCTGCCCTGTAACTGGAGACATTATTTTCTTCATAAATCTATCCCAAGATTATGTCTCATTTGGCCGCCATGAAATAATGGTTTTTACAGAAATGCTTGCGTGCTTCTCTGTAGCTCGAGACATTATTTTCTTCGTGAATCTGTGCAAGATTCTGTCTCATTTGGCAGATGTCAAATTGTGCTGACTTAACATAAGTGGTCGCATTCTTCTCTATGACTTGGAATGTTGTTTTCTTCATGAATCTATGCAAGTGTCTTCTTTGGCAGTCGTGAAATTATGCTTTTTAACGTAAATGGTCACGTGCCTCATTGTAACATGAGACATTATTTTCTTCATGAATCTATCCCAAGATTATGTCTCATTTGGCCGCCATGAAATAATGGTTTTTTACAGAAATGCTTGCGTGCTTCTCTGTAGCTCGAGACATTATTTTCTTCGTGAATCTGTGCAAGATTCTGTCTCATTTGGCAGATGTCAAATTGTGCTGACTTAACATAAGTGGTCGCATTCTTCTCTATGGACTTGGAATGTTGTTTTCTTCATGAATCTATCCAAGTGTCTTCTTTGGCAGCCATGAAATAATGCTTTTTAGCATAATTGTTCATGTGCTTCCCTGTAACATGACACATTATTTTCTTCATGCATCTTTCCAAGCCGTCAAATTGTGTGACTTAACATAAGTGGTCGCATGCCTCGATATAACTTGTGATGTTGTTTTCTTCATGAATCTGTTCAGGATTTTCTCTCTAGGCAGCCGTAAAATCATGTCTTTTAACATGAATGCTCTCATGCTTCCCAATAGGTCGAGACAATATTTTCTTGATGAATCTATGCAAGGTTCTGTCTTTTTAGCAGATGTCAAATTGTGCGACTTAAACATGAGTAGTTGCATGCTTCCCTACGACTTAGGATGTTGTTTTCTTCATGAATCTATCCACGTGTCTCGTTTGACATCTGTGAAATTATATGCTTTCTAACACAAATGTTCATGTGCTTCCCTGTAACTGGACACGTTATTTTCTTCATGCATCTATCCAAGATTCCGTCTCGTTTGGCAGCCAGGAAATTGTAGCGGTGGTGTTATGTGCATCGTTGTGTGTTATGTGTGTGGTGGATGACCGCCGGTGTCGACCTGACGGATAGATGCTCAGTCGTTTTGAAATTTGAGTATTGAAAAAGCGGGAGTAAAAGGAGATTTGAATTGATTAAAAATACATTCTTATTTATTGATGTTATCGAAAATTTCAAACAGTGGTTATGAGAAAGAGTTCATCAAAAACTATTAAGCAACTCTAAAACTTTTAGAAGAAATTATAGGTGACTTATAAGACATCACTCATATTGCTAGGAGATCGGACTGGAGCGGGTTTCAAACCCCATACAGCCCGCCAAAACTGCTTCTGCGCGGCTTTTTATAACTAAACGAATGCACGTGAGGGTGAGTCCATGACATGAGTGACGTAATGAAACACCCCTATTAGAATAGTCAATGAATAAAGTGGCGCGAATCTGTAACTCTATAATTCACAAAGGGAGGGCGCGCCTGTCACAAAATTATGTTTTTTTTACAGAAATGCTCACGTGCTTCTCTGCAGCTCGAGACGTTATTTTCTTTGTGAATCTGTACAAGATTCTGTCTCGTTTGGCAGCCGTCAAATTGTGCGATTTCACATAAGTGGTCGCATGCTTCCCTATGACTGGCACTGTCATTTTCTTCATGAATCTGTCCAAGTGTCTGGTCTGGCAGCCGTGAAATCATGCCTTTTAACATAAATGTTCATGTGCTGCCCTGTAACTTAAGACATTATTTTCTTCATGAATCTATCCCAAGATTATGTCTCGTTTGGCCGCTATGAAATAATGGTTTTTTACAGAAATGCTTGCGTGCTTCTCTGTAGCTCGAGACATTATTTTCTTCGTGAATCTGTGCAAGATTCTGTCTCATTTGGCAAATGTCAAATTGTGCTGACTTAACATAAGTGGTCGCATTCTTCTCTATGGACTTGGAATGTTGTTTTCTTTATGAATCTATCCAAGTGTCTTCTTTGGCAGCCATGAAATAATGCTTTTTAACATAAATGTTCATGTGCTTCCCTGTAACATGACACATTATTTTCTTCATGCATCTTTCCAAGCCGTCAAATTGTGTGACTTAACATAAGTGGTCGCATTCTTCTCTATAACTTGGAATGTTTTCTTCATGAATCTATCCAAGTGTCTTCTTTGGCAGCGTGAAATTATGCTTTTTAACGTAAATGGTCACGTGCCTCATTGTAACATGAGACATTATTTTCTTCATGAATCTATCCCAAGATTATGTCTCGTTTGGCCGCCATGAAATAATGGTTTTTTACAGAAATGCTTGCGTGCTTCTCTGTAGCTCGAGACATTATTTTCTTCGTGAATCTGTGCAAGATTCTGTCTCATTTGGCAGATGTCAAATTGTGCTGACTTAACATAAGTGGTCGCATTCTTCTCTATGGACTTGGAATTTTGTTTTTTTTTTATGAATCTGTCCAAGTGTCTTTTTTGGCAGCCATGAAATAATGCTTTTTAACATAAATGTTCATGTGCTTCCCTGTAACTTGACACATTATTTTCTTCATGCATCTTTCCAAGCCGTCAAATTGTGTGACTTAACATAAGTGATCGCAGACTTCCCTATGACTGGCATTGCCATTTTCTTCATGAATCTATCCAAGTGTCTTCTTTGGCAGCCGTGAAATTTTGCTTTTTAACATAAATATTCATGTGCTTTCTTGTAACTGGGCACGTTATTTTGTTCACGCATCTATCCAAGATTCTGTCTCGTGGAAGCCGTGAAATTGTGTGACTTAACATAAATTGTCGAATGCCTCGCTATAACTTGCGATGTTCTTTTCTTCGTGAATCTGTCCAAGATTCTGTCTCTTGGCAGCCGTAAAATCATGCCTTTTAACATGAATGCTCTTATGCATCCCAATAGGTCGAGACATTATTTTCTTGGTGAATCTATGCAAGGTTCTGTCTTTTGAGCAGATGTCAAATTGTGCGACTTAAACATAAGTAGTTGCATGCTTCCCTATGACTTGCGATGTTTTCTTCATGAATCTATTCAAGTATCTCGTTTGGCAGCAGTGAAATTGTGCTTTTTAACGTAAATGGTCACGTGCTTCACTGTAACTTGAGACATTATTTTCTTCAGGAATACAAGATTTTGTCTCGTTTGGCAGTCGTAAAATTATGCTTTTGTACTTAATTGTTCATGAGCTTCAGTATAACTGGAGACATTGCTTTCTTCCTGAATCTGTGCAAGATGCTGTCTCGTTATGCAGCCGTCAAATCGTGCGGCTTAACATAAGTGGTCACATGTTGCCCCGTAACCGGAAATATTTTCTTCACGAATCTATCCCAAGATTCTGCTTCGTCTTACCTCCAGGAAACTATGGTTTTTAACATAAATTGTCACATCTTCCCTATAGCATGAAATATCCGCACCAGATTGCATCATCAAAAGTCAGTTGAAAAGCTGCCAGCATCTGTGGTTAGCATGACCGGCTGCTAACCCAGCTGGGTCCGTCGAAGCACGCATGAAATATCCGCACCAGATCGCATCATCAAAAGTCAGTTGAAAAGGTCCTGCCAGCAAATCTGGTTAGCATGCCCGGCTGCTAACCCAGTTGGGTCCGTCGAAGCACGCATGAAATATCCGCACCAGATCGCATCATTAAAAATCAGTTGTAAAGGTCCTGCCAGCAACTCTGGTTAGCATGCCCGGCTGCTAACCCAGCTGGGTCCGTCGAAGCACGCATGAAATATCCGCACCAGATCGTATCATTAAAAGTCAGTTGAAAAGTTCCTGCCAACAACTCTGGTTGGCATTCCAGGCTGCAAAAGTGTGTCTATGAGGAAGTTATGTGAAAAGCAATTCCAGCCCTCCAGACTACAAGCGGTAATACCTGCATTTCAACCTCGGAATATGACTCCACTGCACTGGTAAAGCCACGAATGTAGTGGATTTCAACAATAGGTAAAACATCCTTCAGATTCCAAAACATTTTCACAGTTAAGAATCAATGCATTACCTGGGTAAGAGAGGACACGTATGAATAGTCTATAATGAGCAGACATTGTATCAAATGGTGATGGATTATTGGGATGCCATACAGCTTACAGTTTAAGCAGTGCTTGATGTTCAGCTGTTTGAAGGCTCTTTAATTTGATGAAGTCCACTTTTCCATGACGTATTGGGTTTCATTGTGTGAAATAATGCTGTACTAAGGTATCCCTCTTGAGCCTCCCCGCAACAGACTCTTATCTGTCATGGCTCTGGGGTGTCTCTTCTGTGGTGCCTGGTGGAATCTCTGGGCCGTCCACTTCTTTCTCTTCACAAGGTCTCCCATAGTGTATGGCCATGTTGTGCAATATGAAGCAGACGATTGTAATTTTACGCGCTGTGCCAGAGTGGTGTCTGAGCTCGTGGAGGCAACTAAATCTCCGTTACATAGTTCTATGGTTGATCTTGTTTAACAAAGATCATTACTGTCTTGGCTTTGGGTGACCACGTTTACAAATAGTGTAAGAAGCCATTCCCTAAGGGGCTATGTGGACTCTTCTAAGATGACGCCATTGAAAGGCAACGGGCGCCTCTCGAATCCTTCCCAGACTGCCGATTCTCTCAGAATTCTAGCATTGTGAACGCTTCCTGGATACTTCGCTTCAACGTTCATTATTTTCAAAGAAGTGTCGCAAATTAATTGAACATTGGTGTCATCGTAATTTTTTTCCGATTCACGTACTCATGCTCATTAACGTCAGGATTTGTACGCCCAAGTGTTCCGTCAATGCACCCGACCACATTGGGGAAGCACGTTGTTTCGAAAAACGCTTGTTATTTTGAACCAAAACATGGTCACCAGATTTGAGCCACGGCGAGTTGATCTGTACCAATGCATCTGCATACCGTTGACTTGTGTGTATTAACATTGTTGCCATTCACGATTTGGTGGCTACCAGTTGCGTAGAACCTGAGGGCGAGTAATACCTTCTATGTTTTTTCAAGAAATCTGCAAGCTATTGCTTGTGTGATACAATGTTAAGTACGAACCCAGCTAAATCTGTTCGAAAACAAATTGATGATGTAGTGTATTTATTTGGAATCAGATCGATGCCCAGACTGTCATGAAACATTATCAAAAGGCTTTCAGCCAGTTTTCGTGGCCTATTTTTAAATTTTTTTTTGATATCTTTTTGAAGACTAATAAGGCATTTCAGGCAACTTGAAGGACAATCTTAGTTGTAATATCTATTACATGACGTAAAGACAAAGCATTCATTTTTGTAAAAACTAAAAATACGCCAACTGTTCATTGGCATGGAAGCCTATATTCTAACCGTTATTCGAAATACATGTGTAAAAATTGTTTAGTGTCCGCTTATCTTTGGTCTAATCCAAATTTCACCGAGATGAGGTGAAAAAAAACGGGCGAGACCACACATTCAAAAATGCCTTTTCGATGTCACTTTTGAGTGCCACTGTCTTCGTACGGAAACGTATTAGGATTGAAACAAGGTCATTCAGTAGCGGTGTACCTGTTTTGCAGACAGTCGTTGAGGCTAGGATTGTGTTGAGTGAAACAGCGGCAGTCATAAACCACTTTGGTGTTGTCTTGCTGTCTTTCTTTACGAGGTGGTGAAGGATGTATGACCAATGTTCCGGTCATCGTCCGCAAGAGGTTCTATGAAATCTCTCTTCAGTTGGTCGTTGATGACATCATTGTAGATTGTCAGCGTTTTCTGGTCAAGACGTTTAATCATCGATCGCGCATTCGTCTTTCGGTGGAACCTCCTGTCCCAAATCTCTTGTTCTACTTCATCTAGGTTGGGCTGCATTTCTTCTGCATACGTAGCTAGCTGGTCAGGGTCGATGTATCGCGCATAACCGTTGAACAGTTCCGTTACTGTTTTGATCTTTCCGTCTGGATCATCGATGTGTTCCACAAGTCGTTGTGTCGTGTCCGGTGTGTCCTCGTCTTCTTCCATAAGTTTCTGAGAGGCTTTCACAATCTGTGTGATATGCCCTTTTATTGGTGTCCTGAAGAAGTTCATTCTGGCATCAAACCTATTCGCTGGTCCAACAAAATGGAATGCAAAGTGCTGGTCGAAATGGTACATGTCAATGAATTTCACAGAACTAAAAGACGTCGTTCAGTCACATGAGACTTGAAGTTCGTAGTCTATTATCAACTAAATGTATTGATCTTGAATTTTCAAAAACCCACAGCTAACTTTACGATCTATTCAAATTACGTTGGTAGTAAAACCATTCCTAAGTTAGGTTACTTGGTAGAAAATTATACTAACGAAGAACGCATGAAATATCTGCACTGGATCGTATCGTCAAAAATCAGTTGAAAAGTTTCTCCCAGCAACTAAATATATCATTGCGTCATATTAGAGTTGGTTAGTAACTAGAAAGTGAATGCAATGCAATGCAATACAATACCATTAAACGGAATTGCTCTAAAAGCAACAAAACCTGTACACCGTGCAACAACAAATAACAATTGCAATTATCTCAATTCCCTTGCATTTACATGCTAACATAGTTGCGTTGTTGGTGGTAATTCTTTTGCTTACTAAATAGTTGTTTTTTTTTCAAATGTCACCTTTCAACCAACATGTTCATGTGCTGATCTTGAATTCTCAAAAAAACACTGCTAAATGTATGATGTGTTCAAATTACGTTGGTGTGGAAAATCTAATCAGGTTTTTAGAAAGACGTTGCTAAACCGGAAGGATTACGAGTTCGATTCGGAAGTCATGTGACTGGTAGGTTAGATCGTGGCACCGTCCACCACCGGGATGTTCTAAGAAGACGTTGAATACGTTGTGTTTGCAGAGTTCAACTGGTCCGAGGGTGGAAACAAGATAGGCATTATGTTGCGTACTGAATAGGAACAAAAGGTTGATTCCCTTAATTTGCGTGCGCCACCTGTCGTCGTAGTAGTATCCCTTTTGTTCTTTCGTATCTCTCTATAACAGATGTGGCGTATAACCCGTGAAAGGTCCTAATAAGGAGATATTGTAACCACCTAGCTAAAAACAGATGTTGCGTATAACCAGTTAAAGCTAAATAAGCATACATTGAGACGACCTAAAATAGACCATAAACTTAGTATTGTATTAGTAACAAAGAGCATTCAAATGCACACCATCGGTCCTCGTGTTTCCCGTTTCCGTCGGGTATCGTTGTCCACGTGCTGTTGTTATGTGCAAGGTATGGTGGAAATGAAATGGGTGCCCTGTGGTGTGGTCAATCATGTGTGTTACGTAAACAGTCAAGTTGGTAATGAGTTCAAGGATCCACCTCGACCTGGGTCATCATCTCACCAATTCAAGTATGTTCAGGTCACCCAGAACGGTAAAAACAGCGTTCGGATCTCCTTCTTGCCTCACTACAGTGCGCTCGTCCATGAACGCGTCGTTATCCAAACTCTAGTGAAGATACCGGAGTTGATTGTCTTCCTGGTTTCTGAGAATAAAACCGTAGGAGAAATTCACTTAAAAGACTACATCTTTCCCCATAAGTCACTATCGAAATTTATACGCTCAACGAGCAGCCTCCTCTTTTGTGCAGAACGCAAAGTCACAATGTGACGGCCTAAACACTTCCATGGTTCCTTGAATCTGTGTGTGCCAGCGGTGATTTCTATTTAAGTGAACCGACCCATCTGGACATTTAATTAATGATGGGTGTTTCACCGACGCTTTATTGATGTTCGTGTCCCAGGTCGAACTTGGATTTTTCAACTCTATACAAATCGTGCCACTGTCAAACCCAAGATCATCCGGTGAAGCACCCAAAGATGGGTGGGCGGGGCAGTTCCAAAATCCTGTACTTTGCACAGTATAAGGACTACCAAGTGACCTCATGCGGTCAACATACCTCTCCAGTCCTTGTTTCTCTGCAGCCAGTCCAAACTGCATTGCTGCGGTTTTAGCTGGAGCAGAGTAACTTAGCAGTTTTTTTAACAAACGAGGCGGATCATTGGTTGCCCGACGATTGACAGCTGCATGAAAATTCGATGCAGCTATTCTGCAGGAACGCAGTTGTTGCCAAAGCTTGCACGCTGACTGCTTTCTAGTGTTTAACTGTACATAGGCAATGTCCTCTGCTGATGAGTATAGTTTGTTCATGAAGTGTTCTCCGGCACATCTGATGTTATTGAGACTCGGCGGCAGCTGCTCCAGATACGGATACTGACGGCAAGTGAGAGGCTCCTCAATAACATATTGGGGGGTTTTCCATACTTGGCAAACCCGCAAGTCGGTAAAGCCTTTTTCATCATTTCAAACAGATGACGATCAGCTATATAACCGTCACATAGTTGTTCAATTTGTTTAACGTGTCTCCATAGCTTCTGTCCATGGTGTATAGCAAGAGGTGTCTACACGTAACAATAAGATGGAGGTTCACAAATGAGTCGGTCACGTGTTTATACGTACTGCCCATGGCCTCTGGACAGTTGCATGAAATCCAATCGTCTCTTTGCTGCTCCTCTTCTATTGTTTTAATCACTTTCGCCATGTCCTCTTCTAGTGTCAAAAAGAACAAGGCGTCCTACTCGTCGTAGTTGCAATAATTTTCACACCCCTCGGTTAAGTCTTAATCGTCATATTCATTTGTGTATTCCAGTAGATTGACAAAACCCTCTATTAATGCGTCGTAGGCCAGGTGCAGGCCTAGTGACAAGAGTGTCGCGAAATCAACTGCGCGGTTCGCCAGTGCGTGGGCTGTGATCCTGTGATCACTTCCTTTTACGTATGCGCTATATCCAGGTTTTCATTCACTCCCTTGCATACACTCACTAGTAAGACCGAGCTCAGAGGAGTGGGAGACACCTTTGTGGCATGCTCGAGTGCCTCCCAGTTAAGCCAGGGTCTTTGAAAGGAGAGCCCGGAGCTCAAATCACTCCGCCACGTTGTCTCCTCCCAAGACATCTGTTCGAAACAATGTTCGGAACTCAACTGCTTTTCTTGAACGCAGTGAGGTGTATGTATAGAAGTGTATGGAGATTCTCTCGCATATTTGACTCTGGGTGATCTTTCGTATAGACTATTTAGCATGTATTACTGAAGGAAGATCTGCATCTCATAGTATTTTTGCCCACATCCGGGGTCCGTTTTGTGAAAGTGACTTAAGACTTAAAGAGGAAATTTGGTCTTACGATCCAACTTCACAATTGCTGAATAAAGATTTTAGTCAAGTAATTATGAGTGCATCACAGTCTAGAAATAAGTTTTATATATTATCTCGGTGTGTAGCTGTTATGTGTATGTAGTCGTAGACTTTGCTCTTAGTTGCTCAAGTGATATTGGATTATTATTCAGAAATAGTAGTGTGGAGCGTTAGACCACATGTCTGTCTTAAATCACTTTTCATGCAACATACCCCAGTGCGACAGTGTACTGTTATCGTATATTATTATTGGCTGTGTTATGTATGTAGATGAACAATAAACTATTAATTGAGATTCTGTGTCCATCTTGACTTTTGTTGCTAAAGTATACAACTGACCAAGCGTGATTTTCTGTACATACGGAAGTGCCATATGGTTTATCAATATAATTGCGTCGATGCTACAATTCTACAGTGTGATCTCAACCAGCAACGCTGGCTCGTACGCTTAGGACTAAGATCACATTTCGAGTGGCTGATTTTAATGTTATCATTGGTCTGGGTCAATGAAAGCCCTTGTTTGCACTCAGTCTCAAGGCAGAAAAAATGAGATGCCAAAACAGTGTGATTTTGGCCATTTTTACCTAAAATAACAAAGCCACGACTGTCGCAGGTGCAAGACAGGAGACCATAATCCGAATGCTCTTTCAATCTAGATTTCGGAATTCGGGTTAACCAACCAGATTTTTGACAATTTCCACTTGTCTGAAGAGTACCTGGGTAGAGTTCAGTAACGCTAGGACCTCGCTAAAATCTAGCCAAAATCACGTATTCTCATTTAAAATGCACGACAATATCTCACGTAATCTCGCGAAGTCTTGGTTTCAAGCGAGGTCTTAGTGTTGCTGAATACTTCCCAGGATTCGCGCCACGAATTCAACACTCAACAAGGATGTGCTCTGAAAATGGCGGCACTTCCATATACGAGCAGACAAGAGCAGAGGCCAAGTTTCTGGACTTAATTTACTCAAAACAACTGAGGAACTACTGAATACCATTCGTGGTAATCACTTCCCATTTAGTCCACACACTCCATTTTATCATTTTCGGGGTCCTACAAAGGCCTGAACCGTGGTCTTAGACCTTTCCATCAGGGCTAAGTTGCTGGACTTTTTAAGGGAAGGCAGAGTTTTTAGTGTCATTCTTGGTTCATGTAAGATTTTCAGGATATCTTTGGCCATTTTTCAAGATTATTAAATTCCCCGGATTTTAATTAATTATGCTTGGGGGAATTACAGTTGCTCCCCTAATAATTCGCAGCCAGTAGGCCCCTACATGCACTTCAGACTTCTTAAAATCGCATGCGTCATCATGTACTCCAACTTGTAACAAGCTACTAGTAGGCCGTTATTTGCATTTTTCTGAGCGCAATTCGTTATACCTGGATTTTGTTGCGCATCGGGGTAGATTTCAATAACTCTCGCGGCGAGAAAATCTTGCCAAAATCACGTGGTCTCATTGAAAATACACGGCGGAATCTCGTGAGATCTTGCTTTTCTGCCGACACACTGGTGTTACTGAACGCAATTTCGGTATTATTGTCGCTCACAACTACTCGGAGCGCGTTTAGTAGGACTGTAAGGGGCACAAGAGTCCTGCAGATTAATAGTTGGGTGTAGGATGAAAAAGTGCAGGGAGTACGCAGATTTTTTCTAAGTTAGTGCTAAACTGTTGACCAATTTTTATCAACGGTTACGATGTATTATTTCGCCATAGCAACCAGTTTTATATATTTTTTGGAATATGACAATCCAATTTGTCTGGTATCAGCCGTACCCTCTTAATTTTCATCGAAATGTGCCTCGCCCTTTTAATTGAAATCGACGGTCAAACAGTATCTTGATAAAAACTGACACGGCCAACAGTGATGCTACAGTACTTGAAAAATTACCTGCTGCCCGCGTATGCTCCTGGTCAATAGAGTGTCACCGCAGTTAAATTTGTGTGAAATCTGGTGCTGTCGCCTCCCGACCATAGACTACATCTCTGTCAAACCATTTAACAGGCAACGGACAAACCATCTTGTCAAAAACTTCAATAACTAACAAAGGGTGTTTCAATTCAAGTCGGAATATATCCGAAAATCGTTTGCAGTGACCCTTTATATCATAGGTATAGTGGCACCACCATACATCTTTGTGCAAAGGTTCATCAAAGTCTGACTAGCAGTTTTGCCAATAATCGATATGGACAAGAAGCCAGAATCCTACCTAAAATATATAGTTGCCTGCAGAGGGCGCTGCTGCAGTTAAATTTGGAGATAATTGGCTCGTGCTAGAGCATCCCCACCATACATCTCTATGTCAAGTTGTGTCAAAATTTGTTACGTTGGTTTGACAGTAACTTAAGGACAAACGATATTTTATCAGAAAATGAAACGGCAACAGGGGTTGCCACGGCAACTGAATCCGCCCGGAAATTGACTGATGCAGGCGCATACAAGCTGGCCGTAAATTTTTGTGTCTAATTATACAAAAATCTGTCGCGCTATTACGACAATATTCTATGGGCAATGAAAGTCCAGAGGAAAACTAATTAAAAAATAACCTCTTCAAGATTCCTTGAGTGTTAGTCATGTGTGGTGACGGTTTTTGTTGAGTGTTTTATCACGTAAGCGGGCCCCTCCGCTCTCGTAACAAGGTTTTCACTTTTGTGTTAAAGGTTCTGTAGCGCGTGGCAGCCCCAGTGTTTGATTACTGACTCCAGTGATAAGATTGGCTGGAATATTAAAATGGGAAAATATTTTATTGTCTAGACAATGCGTTTACGAACTCGATTCAAGAGCGTCTGTTTTCGTCGGAGAATAGAAGACTTTGCGTATCTTCAAATTAAGCAACACTGCAACATCGACACCTGTTCCCGGCACCAAATATCGAGAACTTTCCCCCAAATGCTTTATTCGAAACTCGTTCAAACATACAACACAGTCAATACTAACGGATGACTTGGTAAATTGAAGTTTGTGTACTACTCTACACACTGTCATAAAAGAACTTATAAAACTGGCCACCGGCCTCTTGAAAAACTAAACAAATAAAACAATAAGAACGCGACGTAACTGCAAAAGTGGACTGACGCGCAAGAAGTATGACGGTGTGGGGACCAGAACCTATTTACAGTTTTAGCAACGTGGTTGCAGTTTGCGTGCGTGTCCGACGTTTCAACAAGCATACTTGAGAACGCCATTCACCAGAGGCTGCTCGTGTTCTGAGTCAAACGGTTTTTGAATCGCATTCATTATTTCTTACTGACTGTCCCGTTGACCCAGGTATACGAGTAGCCTGCTGCACAGTAGTCATGTCATAGTTGAACGCAAAACTTTTCTTGGATTGCACATTGAGTCTGAAAATCCAACAGTACCTAAGCAATAATAATTCAATACAATTCAATTCAATTAAGATTCAAAACTTTCAAATAAATCTAACCATACTGTTTGAACTTCTGGATACAGATAGTCGGTAGAGAGCTTTAACGTCACAAGTTCAATAAATTGTTTGGTGTAACCATGATCGGGACGCACCAAATTGCAATACGAAATAATTAAATAACATCAAATGTCAATAATTTTCCACTTTTATCCTTTTCTCTTGCCCCTAATAAGCAGACGACAATCTCGTGTAGGTATATGGCGACTACAGTTCTCACTCGGCCTTTTTCATGATCTGCGGTTCACGTCCGACTTGGAACATCGGATCGCATACAAAATATTTCTGAAGTCAAGTATAAAACTACTTAAAAGGTATGCAGCTCTAAAACCTACACAAAACCCCTACATGCGCATATAGGCATAGATCTCGAGTTTTACATTCCTCCAATCGACAATCTATCCGTATGAAAGAACAACCTAGGATATTAGGTTCATCGTTCAAATACGAAGTGACATACAGTACAAAACATGGACACGTCGAGTGTTTTTTTTTTTTATAAGTTTCGTTTTCAACATTTCCAACACATCTTTTATCTTTGACTTTTGTTACGATTTAGCGACTCCTTGAGGAAGTCGCCGCAGTTAGGACACCTTGAGTAGTTCTTGTTTTCTTTCTTTGGTATATGCCAACAGTGATTACATCTCACACGATACTTCTTGTACCTGCAAGAGAAATACATGCAAGACAATATTACCATCTTAGCAGTGTAAGACAAGACGTCTTTTTGAAAACCATGTCGTTGGAAGAGTCAAAGTGAAGGACTATATTTTCGCGGCAGAGTAGTGTCAGTATTTTTTCATTCAGGAACTCAAGAGATTCACAAGCTTATGATTTTGCATTAAAGAGTATACCTATTGAGCTTTAATACCCTCAAGACAGAGAGAGCCCCTTGTTGACGTTTTCTGACCAAGTTATGAAAAGGAGGGTTATACTGCTGCAATCCTTTATTTTTGTCAAGTTCAGGGCTTGTGACATTGATCGATTTGAGTCAAAGCCACTAAATCCTGCTCATTTCACTTTATCGTAGGATGAAGAGAACAATTATTAGCTTTAAAGACTTTCATGCAAGAGTTTCAAGAATGTACGGGTAACACTGGTAACGCGACCGTTCACTTAACACCCGTTTTCTTTCTTACTCACTACTTGTGTCCTTTTCTCAAGATATGAATAGCAGTAAAGCTCTCGTACAAGTTTGCGGCAAGTACTGTAGACTGTGCCGCCGACTCTACTCAGCAGTAGAGACGGGGGCTCTCACAGAGCCTTTTGATACGCCGGAAGCTTTTCGGCGAATCGTTCTGTAAGCTGTTTAAACCGCCGTCGATGTCTCTAATACAGTACCTTACAACTCCTAGAAATATTCTTGTAATTAAACTTTTTTTCGAGCCGTACTTCGTTCAGTTGCCTACTGAAATTGGCAGCTGGCCATTTTTACACTGGTCGCGCCAGGGGTTATGACGTTATCCCCTGCGGAGAGATCGTGACGGCCTCCTAAGGTGTGCGCAAAAGGTACGTGACGAGTTGATGGTTTAACCAGTGCGAGGCACAATTCGCCGAAAAGCTTCCGGCGTATGTAGGCTCTGTGGGAGTACCGCCGTCTCTACTGCTAAGTAGAGACGGTGGCACTGTCTATCATGCAAGTTACTTCATTGCACAATGTTCATATTGTATTGATGCTTTCATTTATATATTCTAATGGGTCCTCTTTAGGATAACAGAACTGCGAAGCTTTCATTCCATCCACTAACCATACCTTATTCCGCAGGCGTTGCATAAAGGCGTGCCATCCTCAGCATCACGCCACAGCGGTGTCTTGCGCGTTTTGCACGACGCACATTGCTTCCCTGCAAAGAGTAAAAAATGAGGTTTACAAAATGACACCCGATCGTAACTACGCCCACTATAACTGGGCAAATGACAATCCACTTCATGCTAGCTCAATCACAGCTTACAGTTGCAAGGCACCTAGATTTCCCTATCTTGCAACTGGGTGATATTACAGTCTGTTGTGAGAGATCTTTTATTTGTATTTTGGTTTTACGGTATTCAAAGAATTTATTTTTTAATGAAGCAACAATAAAAAATAGTCTCGGTCCATGAGTTTGTCCATGTGCGGAAATAGTGACACCGCGAGCACAGAATACTATGTGGAGACAGGGCCGGTCCGTCCTCGGACAAAGATATTTTTCCGCGAGTGGGCAATATGCGTCCGCGAGAGGGGAATAGGGTGTGTGAGAGAAGTTTGTGCGCGTGCAGGCTTGAACCGCGTGCAGGCCATGGGCGGCGCAGCACTGAAAAAAGTGGGGGGCTAAAGCCCCCCTCAGCCCACCTGTGGTGCACCGTCTATAGACCACGTGCGGGGTAGAACTGAAAAAGTGGGGGGCTATAACCCCCCCAGCCCCCTATGGTGCGCCGCCCAGTGCAGGCAGGGAATTCCAGGGGCCTTGAGTTGGTGGGATATCACGTGCAGTCGCAGTCTTTTGATCCGCAAAAATGGTCCACGCAAAATACTAGAATACATTCAAGAATCAAGAAAACAACATCATGGCGACTAGTTAATTTAAGTTATACTGAATAAAGGCCTACGAGTAGACAAATCGCCGTATTTGAGAAAATAGTAAGAATGATGCGTGCATTCTTTTTATTTCCTTTGATTGTACCATCCAAACCAATAAGCGTTGCGACTAAAAGCAAGGGAACATTTTTGTGCAGCGTGTTCCCCTTGTATAAGTTTTAAATGACGATGCTTAGAAATGGACCGCATTGGCTAACAATAAAGAGAAACATATTACCGTGACTGTATCCTATTTTTCTGTAGCACAATCTGCTTGAACATTCTGTTGTCGCTTGGCTCAGGTATTTGCATGGCATTGGCTTACCCAACCAGTCGTCCAAGCTAGGTGTACAAAATGGTGAAATTATACACCGTATCTCACTTGTAAATTCGAAAACCTGTATACGTGAACGTTACACCTTGACGTTTTCTAGAATAGACATTCGACAGTTTTGGGTATAATTTGGCAACTAAAGGGAAATTTCAAATTCAAGCCACTGCCTTAAATTATATATCAGTAAGTTGGCCATTTAAAAGGATACCAAGCCCTGTTTTGGTCTGGTAACAGATATTGAACACGACTTTCCCATCCAGTTCTCTGAAACAAAATGGTGCTCTGTAGCTCTGTCACAAGTTTGGAGCCAAATTTGAAGACGCCTTTCAAAGTCTGCTATACGGACAGGCGTGACCTATACTAGTTACGCTTTAGGAGAGTCGTTTACACGACAAGTGTGGGAAAAAACTACCTATCAAGAATCATAGTATCCAATCTGTGACATAGGGACTGAGAGCTAGATTTTAGTTCAATCCTGATTTAATCACTCAAGTGGGACGCCAATGATGCATTAGCATAATAAAATGGCAGAACGGGTATTGATTGAAATCACCAACATGGAACAGTGTTTGGTGTCCTTTTAATCACACAAATGGATTTACATGAACTTTTTGGTTGAACGCACTGTTGCTATCGTGCTAAGGAAATTTTTAGCTTATAACCTTACTCCCTGATTTTGGTATTGAGGTGATGACTGGTCACCGCGCAATTTTGATTGACAATGGAGAGCCCCCACCTGTCCCCTCACCAACTTCTTAACTTTAAGTGTTAAAATAAGAAATTTGTTGTTACGCCCCACACAACTATTTCTGAGAAATAAGTAAATCTCACTTGAGCAAAAGTACAAAGTCTCTCAGAGTATACGCTAAACATAACTGCTAGTTACTGATAAATAGCTTGGTAGATATTCAACACACAGGCAAAAGAGTCGGACCGGTAATCACAGTAAGCCACGCACACTGGGCCAATAGGAATACATGTGACCACAGAGAGGCGGAAGATGAAAATCGCTCCCACCCGAAAATGAAAAGTTGTTATTGTTTTTACATAGAAATTTATTTTGCCAAATTTCATGAAAATCTGAAAGAACTCCGAAGACGGAGGAAAACGTGAAAAAATTAAACTGCTACTAGAAGACAGCGACAATAGGACCCGCCCGAAACTGAAGTCATTGCTTCTCACGTTAACAGAAATATTCTTGCCAAAGTTAACAAAGATCCTGTAAGGGATTCAGGAAATAACTTAGGTAAAAATGCCACCACGGGGCTCTACAACAGTCGGTACTAAAATTGTAGCCAGTAGTGACCTTCTTAGTAAGTACTCTAGTGCCATCAGAGTTGGTTTGGCGATAGAAAAGGAGACGCAAAAAATTCAAAATGCCCACTAGGAGGCACAGAATACGTCATAGCCATCCGAAAATGCAATTTCCTTAATAGATATTAAATTTCATGAAAATCCGTCAACGATCTCTTGTCTATCAAGGGGTTTGGAAATATAGTAACAGACATTGGAACCACGGACAGACGGACGGACGGACGGACGGACGGACGGACGGGAACGACGCCATATATATAAACATGGAGGCATAAGAAAGCATTCTGTCAAAAATTAACTTTTGTTTTAGTGCAAAAATCTGTTCTTGATATGTTAGACAGGATTGCTTGAGAAGAACTGACGGTTCGTCATTGCTTGAGAAATGGCTCGAAACGTTAGTTATTTAACGCGCCAAGCACGCTCTCAAGCACTACTGAACTGTCAACCTTCTCTAACCCGTAAAGCTTCTCTCATCTCAGTGGAATAAGTAGAGACCGATTTCATAATGGAGAGAAAAAGAATAAATACAGGCCGCGGTCTGGTACCAGCATGGGCGGCGCATCACTGAAAAATGTGGGGGGGGGCTAAAGTCCCCTCAGCCACCTGTGGCGCAACGCCAATAGACCATGTACAGCGTAGCAGTGAAAAAAGTGGGGGGCTAGAGCACCCCAGCCCCCCGTGGTGCGCCGCCCATGACCAGACTGCGCAGGCCACTCATGCGGGTTAATTGCACTGATCACATGGAACCATTTTTATGCTTATTAGTAAAATCGAGCTGAGAAGCTAGAGATCTGACTCAAGGTTCTACCAGTGTGCCCCACTGCAATTCGAACCCATGACCTTGAGTAAAGGAAGAAGCGGACACTTATCCAACTTTACCATACAGCCTCCTCGAGAGTGGACTAAGTTAAAAGTTTTTGGCGATTTGAAAGCAGCTCTATCAGAATAACGAAAGACAAAGACTTTACCATACCTGTAACATAGATCGAAATCTAATCTCGGGCTCAGATTCTTATCAATTGTGAACTTGACAGAAGCCGTTACACCTTGAAAATCTGGGTCGTTTCTGGATGGACTTTTTTTAGGTCGAGACTGCTTTCTTCCCGAAACTCGACGTTCGTCCAGTGAGCAAAGAGATGTCGGGGAACACGATCCGCAAGATCTGTCATCTCTTGTGTATGTCGTCCCGCAAGAAGGCTCGTGAAACAACACGGCATCAAATGATGTTACTTGGCCAGAGTTTAGGGAGGCAGAAGACGGCGGCGTGAACTGTTCATACGTTGGGTATTTGTTGGCTTCCAGTAGCAGTGAGCTGATGTTATCGTCATCGGATGACAGATCGGCCAAATACGAGGGTGAGCAACAGTTACTGAAACCGTTATAAAGGCTACGGTTAAAAAATGAAAAATAGGAACGTTAACTCTATGAACCGGGTAAGCAGAGGCACTCATAATGGTAGCCCTAGTCATATTTTTCGCCCGTGGGTACGGTACAGTTGAGCACCGTGCACCCGAGTTTCTGGCGGTTTGGTGAGTGTTGTCCGATCGCTCAACTTGAGATCAGCGGAATCTAGAGATTTCTCATTTGTTTTTGGGTTTTCTTTATCGAAAGAACATACAACTTGCATTTAACAATGTAGAAATCTGCAATTTTACAGCCATTTCGCACTTCGAAATGACGAAGCTCTCTTTAAAATTATTTTGTGCTGATCAAGATATGGAAAAGTCAATATCACAATTTTGCGTATCTTGAAATCCCGTAGATATAATTCTTACCTTAATAAATGATCATCCATTGTGTTAATTGCCCAAACGTTCTGCTAACAATAACCCATCAACCACGCCGGTCCAATACGTCACCTGTTATTCATCGTCCTGGGTTCTCGCTATTCCCAGTAGGCGTCCTTTAGTGACACCACGTGGTCCGATTCATATTCAAATTTGGCGCTCCCACGCTGTGTGACGTGTTTACATGAATTCAGGGTTGTCAAGTGTCAAGTGTGGCTGTTCTTGCATGGATTGTACGCCTGTCAGATTATCACGAGATACCTATACAATAACTACCTGACAACAAAAATTTCGGAAACTACAATGGATTACCAGGCGGTCTGTTTTCTTCTAAGCATTGGTTTCATAATACATGTGTTATAAAAAGGCATCCGCCAAAAGTCTACCAACCATGAGGGAAATCAATTAGTTTGACTTATCCGTGGCTAAAAACTAGAATGCGTACTTCTAAATCAGGATGTACCGATTGCAGGGCCGAGGTTCTAAATTCAAGTTCTAACCCTAAATCCCAGCTTCGAACAAGAAAGATAAACACGACTCCCACGTACACATGCTCCTAAACGTCACATAAGTGCCAGAAATACATCACACCCTGGAAGCTCCAGACCCGGACCATTGGTATTTTCGGTGCGTATGACGAGCCGCCGGGTGTATAGTTTGTACTGAGCTAAAGTTTGGTGTTCGCTGCTCAGGGGCTGGGGTTTGCGGACTAAAGTTTGGTACCGAGTGGTGCCGACATGTAATGTTTTGTAGCCCCTGTAATTTTTTCACTCAAGAAAGGAAAATGTGAGTTATATTATGCTAAAGTTTGGAGGACACAACAAAAGCTGTACATGAACACATTTATTGACCGATTGAACGCATAGTATCAGATAATTACGATATTTACAGAATAACAACTAACAAAATACTCAACATGGTAACGTCAAAAAGTTGATGAAATCGTCTAATAATAAATAAAGTAAATTTTACATCACCCAATCAGTTTAAACTGAAACCATGTGTTTGTTACAAAAGTCCGATCCAAGATTCACGGCCGTTAGTCCGAGAACGAGTGTGTGCAAAATCACTGACATTGGCCAGCAAGCACGCTATAGACACCTGTTCTTGCAGTGGCGGATCATCCGTAGCGTAAACTTCAGGTACCCAGGCTAAAGGGGACCCCGGGAGAGCGGGACCCCACTTAGTACTGACAGAGCTGCACGAATAAGCGTTAGTCACAAAAGTTTTGGATATGCTTGGCTGCGGCGAGACTTGGTGCCACCCCCCGAGAGGAAAGGACGAGGGTGGTCGAAAGTGCTCATTGGCTGACACGAGGGGGAACAAAAGGTAATGTTGGGTGAAGGAGCAAAACTGGTGACAACCGGGCGGGTGTGAGTGAGAGTGGAAAAAGCGGTGTTGAAAGTCCTAGTACTTTTGATCGATGACCAAGGGAGAGAGAATTTTGAAAGCTTCAAATATACTGGTTGCGAGAACCCCCCCATTTCTGGGTAATCAACAGTAGTCATTTATAGGGTTCTGGAGATCCGGTTTGATCGATGCCTGTAGTAATTCAGTGGAGAAAACTGGCTCTCAAGATGTAGAACCCCTATAAGTCGCTGTTATCGATTAATCTCCAGGCCCCGCGCCTGCCACTGCGAATTTTACAACATTATGGAAGTCTTTCTGTAGTTCTTTAGCCATTGTGAGATTTAGAAGTCCAGTCAGGGTATTTTTAGTCCAGTCGGCAGCTGATCGAAGTACTTGAAAACAGAACATTGTCGACAATGTATGGAGTAACATTCATCTTGCCATTCAACAAAGCGACCTCTTTCGTCTAGTAGATTCCCGGTGCTCATGCATCCTCGTACTTCAATAACGGAAGACCTCTCTTCTGCGTGTGGGATTTGACACAAATACATCCATTTTGTTCGTGCCCATAATTTTGTTAAAGAAGTACATCAAAAGTTCCCAAATTTTATAAGATCTCATATCATGTGCTAGCTCGAACTATTGGTAAAAAATCACATTAAATGACTGTTTCATGTTTATACAAAAGCAGGTGCTTACTGTATACCTGTTGAAATACAACGCGTCGTTTTTAAGTAAACTAAGTATCCAGGACTTAGCGTCAATTTTTCGACTCGCAGCAGTAGAATACTCGGCCTCTTAATAGTCAATTTCTGGATAATCACCCAGTTACCGACAACTTGTTTGAGATTTTGCATGTCATTTTGGTTTTCGTTACCGTCATTTTGGCTAACTGATAAAAATACATTCACGGTATGGAAATGATTACATGGCCGCGCTTCTACGAATTCTATATCCGGGACCAAATTCCAGAATCTGGAAGTTTCCAGATGGTATTTTAAGTGCGAGAGTATGGAGTTTGTATCTCGGGTTTGGGGTTTGTTTGTTCAGAGCTGGTAGATTTTAGAAGCACAGCCAGGAAATTGAGTACCGCCCCGTGGCATTTTGCACCATTGGTTTGTTAGCAGTTTGCAAGCGATCAGTGGTGATAATTAAAACCAGTTTTTTTGGCGGGAACGTGGACAATAAGTGAATTGTATGCTAAGACACTATAGACCTAATCCAGAAGATTCTACACGTTGAACAATGTAACTGATACTAGTGGTTGTTCATTCGATTCGTTAGATGTGGATACTTGTCCCTCAACCGACTCATGCAGTCTGTAGTCTGTACCGATTTTTCTACGAAATTTGTTGGCGCCTCTGTCTGAGTCGATGAACTAATGTTAATGCCAGCGTCACTACTTAGAGAGCACGAACTCTTCACTGGTTTTGGTACATGATTTTTCATCTCGGTAATTTCTGAAATGAGAGTGACAAGAACTGAGTTGAATTTCCGGTGACAGGAATGCTCATGGGGATCGTAGATAAAGCCGCAACAAAATTGTAGATATTCTACAGTTTTGTGAACCGGCCAAGCGAACTTGAAAGCTTCCGCCAAGTTAGTGCAACGTTATAATAAAGTGTTAGTCCCCGCTTTCTGTGTCAGCCACTGGATCTACTTCACAACTTCGATAAATGCGAAATCTGTGAATTGTTTCACACATTTGCAAGCTTTAACTTTGTATAATTAGACCAATGCCCACACAAATTGTATCAGTGAGAGATTATTGAATTGGTTTCTTTTTTTCTCCCTAATTAAATATTCAAAATGGTGGACGAAACCAAAGTATCTTTTCCACGTGCACGTGAGTGGACGGAAAAATATGTCGTACTTTTTAAAACCAATATTTTGCGAACGATATGGACTATACTGTCAAAAAGTTGCAATTATGCCATTCCCAAATTATTTAGGATTGCGACATACAGTGTTTTACGACACTAACTAACTTATATGAAACAGTTGAATTTAATCTATATTTCAAATAACAGATAATTTAATTTGGAGAATGTTGATTTTGAGTTGAGTTTTTGTTATTTTGGCGTTTAATAATAATCCGTTACATCAAATTTCAAAATTATGTAGTATTAAAACGATACTAAACCCTGTTTTGAGGATTTCAACCTGCTAATGCATCATTGGCGTTCCACGTGAGTGATGAAAGCAGAATTTAACTAAAAATCATTTAATTACTCTCTGTGTCATAACTTAGATGTTATTGTTCTTGGTGAGTGGTGTTCCCCCCACAGATGTCGCGTAACTCGCTTAAAGATTAGGTCACGCTTGCTCATTTAGCAGACTTTGTAAGGAGTTTTCAAACTTTTCTCCAAACTTTTGAGGGCTGTCGATGGTAAAACAGAGTATTATTTTGTTTCAGGGAAATGGATGGGAAAGTCGTTTTTAATGTCTGTTGATAGGGTTTGGCATCCTTTCAAACAATAGACAAATTCAAGTGCTGACAATAAGGCCCAGGGTCTAATCTTTTTACTGGCGTTTTCTATTCTACTTCAATTTTGAATTGATTAAAGATGAAACCTCTTGTCTTGAACTAAAGTTGAATCACAATCTAAACAACATGATGTAATCCCATCTGGTGAAATGCTGCCGGGAGTAATCGTGATCTAGAAATTGGAGCGCTGATACGCCGTAAAATGTAACAATTTCGTAAAATGTAACAACTGTTACCTTTTACGTCATTGTTAGATTTTACGTTGCTAAACTTCTCCTAATATGAAGCAAGTTGTTACATTTTACGAAATTGTTACATTTTATGGCGTATCAGGGCGCTTTTGAGAATGTCAATTCTTTGTAAAGCTGTTTGAGCTAAAAGCCGGTAAGCTCTAATTCTTGCGTTTATTGCAGAGATGGGCAACAAAATGAAATGGAAAAACCTTTAATTTGGAAACTTTCTGTGTAGAAACAAAAACGCAAAAAATTGAGGTAATCGAAATCCAGATAAAAGTTACTTACGCCCGCTTGCGGGCAAAGAGAACTCTCTTTTGAATGTTTTAATGCAATTTGAGTTCGTATCCCAGTACAAAAGCACAAGCAATTATGTTAATAGGTTAAACGAACACTGGAGGCCAAAGACAGGCAACCACGAACCTCAGAGTTTGCGACACATTGTGTTTCAGAAATTGGAAAAGATCGGGATATGTAACAATTAGACAGTGGCGGGGACAGTGGCGGGGACTCGCCGACTTGTGTAGCAATTTTGATGACATATCTTGACCATACAAGTTCGCACAGTTTGTGTGTTTCACGACAATCGAAGTAGGGAAAATTAAAACTCACCTTCAGTGAATGAGGATTCATATTTGAACACTGACGTAGCTGGAGGTACAGTAGATTTCCGTGTACTGTTCATTAAACTAGATCGAACGTTTCTCTCGGGCCTCAGCAAAATAATGTACAATTTAGGAGCGAATAAGCACAACAGTGAAACTGTGGCACTGAGACTCACAGAAAAACACATGGTAATGACTCGGAGCTGGATGTTTTTGGCTGTGGTCACGTATATGGGTACGAACGCCAGCCAAATAATACACGTGGTATACATTGTAAACCCGATGTACTTTGACTCGTTGAATCCTTCGGGTATTTTACGAGTTATTATGGCGTATACTGTGCATATGATGATTAAAAGCATGGGATATGCAAATCCAATCATGTACTCCATTCCTTTTAACGATTCGCACACCAGGTGATGCTCCATGCGCGTTGGATAAAATGGCCCCGCTTTTGGAGGAATCTCCATCAGCCACAACGCATCCACCAGAAGTTCCACCATTACCAGAGCTCCGCATATAAGTAACTGCGAAGACGGGCTTATGAACTTTGGTCTTTTCGCGGTTTGTTTTGCAGAATTAAAAATCCTCGCTATCCTTACTGTCTTTGTCAAAAGTGCCGCGTAGCAAACGGTGTAACACAAACCAATTCCAGCCTTTTGAAACCCGCAAGTGACTCCTGATGGTTTCGCTGTCAGCACGAACGTTATGAGGTAACAAAGCAAGATTCCGGCGAGTAACACAAAGCTGAGCTCCCTACCGGACGCTCTGACCACTGCCGTTTCTCTGTATCTGATAAACACAGCTATCACGAATACAGTAGCAAGCACGCCGATAATGGCGAAAATCAAGGCTCCTATGACCACGCCGTCGGTATATCGCAAGTAGTCAAATGGGATAGGTTGACACTTATCTCCAGAACGAGACGGGTGCGTTCCATTAGGGCACTCTATGCACTTGTCAAGGGTGCTTGAAAGGATCTGGAACGCCGTACAGTTGACGCAGTTCCAACAACATTTGTTTCCGACTGACTGTCTCGCCTGCCCTTTACCACACGGCTTTGAGCAGATGGATTGTGGGTGTTTCATGCTCTCTTGCCTGAACTTGAGTTTGGACCAGGTAATCTGAAATAAACGACAGGTGCAATTTTTGAACAGCAATCGTCTGACACCTGCATATTGAATACCAAACTTTTGATGGCCCAACATAAGGCTCAGTTCAAAACATGAAAGCGCGACGCAGTGCCCTACTTGTTGGTTGTTTTTGGTAACACGGTTACTGCTGTTCATGTCTGATTTGTTCAAGTATGAAATTTGTTAATTCGGTTTGAGCTAATTAGTGCTGAAAGGAATTTTACAAGCATGTGGGTAAAGACAAAATGCCCAAAACCTGTTAATTATGCTTATTAGTTACCGCCATCCCCCAAAAGGCAATTCTCGAAGTAACTTTATCGATATGCAAGCAGACTTGACAAGCGAGGGTTCTGAACCTTTAATTTGAAGTCCTGAGATACTAGTATGGCACATTTGAAGCCGCGTTATTTTTCATATTAGATAATAAATTGTCGTTTATTTACAAAGGGTTCCCTGTCAGTGAAAAGATGTTACAACACGCACTCCAGATGATGTATGTATCGGTGCTACCGTGAGTCTGATCGTTGGCCGATCAAGCATACGCGAAAATGACATCCTTAACAACGGAGAATATCTCAACAGAATTCGAAGTATGGCTCGAGATTTATCCTTTGCGTCAGTAGAGGCAAACTCCGTTGGTTTTGTATTAGTATACTACTGCGTCAAGCTAAATGGTTGACAACGAATTTGGACTATTTGATAAGATCACAATTACAAGCAGGTGTTGCAAGCAGCCTCTTCCTTGACTGAGAACACATTCAAATCATCTGATCAGTAAATCACGCCACTGACTTAGTGCCGCCATTTTACCAAACAGCTTCAATGAATTCAAGGTCAGTTGAAAAGTTTCTGAAATCGCCGTCTTTATTCTTCCAGTCTTGCGCTTTCGCTTCAAATGGATTACAAGCATTGCATGATGGGTAAAGCATATAGTGAAGATCTACCAGCTCCACAAATCAGTACTATCTTACATAGCTGTCTCACGGCGAGAAAATCTAGCCAATAGCACGTGCTCTCATCGAAAGTACACGACAACATCTCGCGTAACCTCGCGAAGTCATACTTGTCTGTCGAAGTCATAGCGTAATGGAACTCCAGGCCAGTTCAACCAAGTAGAGCCATGACCCGCAAGCAACTGATGCTATTGTGGAGTCGGACCGCCTGCAATCATCTTTCCAAGTTGAACAAAAGGCTGGACGGAATAACCTCCACCGTCTAATCACTTCGTTGCCCTGCGCTCCCACAAGCTTACACTGCTATGTGAGATTTCTGATTAAGGGCAATGGTCCACATATCTCTTGACAACCTAAGTAACACTTTGGTTATGTGACAGATCGGATTCTAGAACCTGGCGCACCTCCACTAAATAAAATTGACTCTGTCGTCCAGCACGCGGGGTCTAAACTTTGCGCCCGAAATCGAATAAGAAATTCCGTTCCACTTTTATGCAAATTTAAGATAAGTAGCTAGTAGCTGTACTTGAGTACATTATGGTTTACGTGGTAGGCAGTCTAATCTAATTTGCAGTTGATGATCTCTGAACAAAATCTCTGAGGTCGTGTCTGAGCTCAAGCTATCATGTTTTTACTAATGGAGATTGATCAGGGGTCATCAAGTGCAAACTTGGACTAGGCGCCCATTTGGTACGTCATTATATCCCTGAGCACAAAAAAATAAGCCGTATCTTGAGTTCATACAAAACTAGAACGGAAAATGTGATACAGGATTTCGAGTTCAATTTCGAGTACACAGAGCGGCACAAGGCAGAAAGAGCAAAGATGTCACGGATACTGTTGATTGTCCGTACAATAGTTTTAAAAAGCGCAGTGAATGACATCTTTACTTTAATAAGTGTAAAACTATACGTTTGAAATTTACAGTGCTTGTAGTTGTAAACATGATTTGTTTTCACGTTGAGTCGCCCATTCACTGAAAGGTGGAGATTGTAGACTACCGTTCCGTGATGTGGGAAACCAATGCTCTCACCATGACTGCGTGCGATTGACTGTTTGAAACTCGGGTCTTCTTCCTTATTCTTGGAATTAACGTCATCAAGGAGTGCCAGGGCATCGTCGACCACTCTCAGAAGCATTCGCGATAAAAGTTTCCCGTCATCTTATTATAAAGTGGGAGCGCAATGATTATTGCGCAAGCTAGTGACTTTCTGAATTATCCCATTTCACTTTGTTATGAAATCAAGTATAAGAGCACTGACTTCTTAAAACCAAATACCCAATATATTTCTAGATCAAAAACGTCGTCAACGTTGTTTCTTCGACGACCTTTGGTTTATAGTATTTCCAAGTTCTCCAGTAATCGGGCGAGTTGATTTAGCCGTGCTAGTTTGCTAACTAATTATTATGCAATAGTGTCGCTACATCATTGCATTTAAACCTGTCAGCTTGGTGGCCATTGTACTTAAACTAAAATCTGCCTCCCTTTCAGTAACGCTAGGACCTCGCTAAAAAGCAAGAGTTCGCGAGATTACATGAGAAAATGCCGTGTATTTTAAATGAGAACACGTGACTTTGACTAGGTTTTAGCTAGGTCCTAGCGTAGGTCCTATCGTCTACTGAACACACGCCTGCTTTTGCAATCAGGCCAATCGAATTCATGTTGCCTTAACTGGGCTAAAAAGTAAGGTTCCCAGCCTTTTCTTAATGCTTCTTGAACGTTGTGCATGCCCTTATTAGAACTGCATCTAGTCTATTGGCCAATTTGCAGTACTCGATAGTCTTAATTTTATAATCAACTATTACCGTTAATTTTTTGTTTTGATATTTTCCAACTTTCACCCACTGAAAGCGGCCATCACCATCTCTTTGGAAGTTCGCTATTTCATAGCGCTCGGGCCCACCGCCGCTCTTCTCAAAGTATGACTTCACGAGTCCCTCACTTCGATCACGAAGGTCTGCAATCATACGTGATGGTGTATATATAGAAGTTTACTTTGACGTCAAATCTAAATGAAAAGTGATACACAAGCATGAGTTTTACCCACAATGCAACGCATAAGGCTGGATGCTTTTTGTAAAAACGTTACCAGCGAATGGAACGAGATTTCGCAAGGCCTGGTTTTGCCGTCGAGACGTTGACCTTGAGTAAAAAGGCACTCCAGCTTTCATTAATAACAATCGTGTTAGTGACAAGCTTCACAGCGAGCCGGTGTCAAGCAGATGAAACTGCCGATTCCACGTTTACAAATTAAGAAATTACAATGAAAGCAGCTTTATACACTTCCCGTCACATCTGAGGATATTTTTTCTCCCCCAAACGCCGGCGCAAAAAATAAGAAATGACAGCTCTTATACTGAAGACTTTTTGTATGTACCATACGCACTGATATGTTGTTTGGTCTCCTCCCGCATTGACGGTATCTATGGTGGGCGTTATTTCTTACCAATGAATTTGTTATTTTGGAGATACTCGAGGACTTTCGTTCCATTGTGAATGGCCGTTTTCATCTCACCGCACATTCCTTCGAAATTTTGTCCACAGATGTCAACGTGCATTTTCTGAAATGAATGCATACGCTGAGTTCCTTGAAGCTAAAGTAAGCTTTCTCACTGGAATTAACTATGTTGCTAAGAAACGGGCAGAATATAACATTGCTCATATCTAAAGGGGTTCGACAAAGTTTTAATTTATCGTTGATTTAAAAAACATGTTTCATTTTGTATTTTGGTCTCTGCCTGCTACAAACCTGCAATCTGGTTCATCGAATTTCTTACGACGTCGTAAGTTTTTTTTATTTTATACACACGTTGTGTTCTCTGTCGAATTATAAAAAGTATGACGTCACCGACTAAGAGTCACATACAGTACTCAAATTGACTAAGTTCTTAAAACCGCGCCAATTTCTTGATATCAATAATCTCAAACGAGAATTTCAAATTTGCTGTAGTCACACGTAATGCCTAGGCTATGGTTTGCCTGTTGTTTTGTACAATAAAAATGAAAGATCATCATTTTTCAAATTAAATAATAATGTTTTCAGCAAACTGCGTAGAACCCCCGCAACAGAATGCAAATCTAATTTTAGAGCTCGTCCAAGTAAGCAATTACAAATGGCTAATAGTTGTGTCTACCGTGTCACTCAACTTCCTTTAAAGTTTCTTCTAAACACATAAACCGCATTCAAATGTGCGCAAATTGCTCATTCAAACCTACATTTTAATAGGGCAAATTCAGTATAAAATAAAAAAATTATTGTTGATGGGACGTAAGGTATATAATTGCCAATTGCCAGCTAGAAAATTGTTTACCTGGAGCATTTTGCTATACGCCATGACAGCGGTGTGCGCTTGAAGTATAAGAGGTTCTTGTTTCTGCAATTGATCACTCATTCGAGGAACCTCGTTACCCGTACAGTTCTTTTTATAGTGACAGTTGTGCGGTGTCCTCGTCTGCCTGTCTGCAGATTCGTACCTGTAAAAACCACAGAAGTTTTGGTGCGATTGCAGAAATTGATTAGTTGACTCGCCGCTTGCACATGTAGCGGCTTAGAAATGTTCTCTGCACACCTTTATTCACAGTAACTCCAGAAGTAACGACTTGTAAAGTTACGTTACAAACGAATGCTCCTGTACACAACGCAATGATTTCCATGGCCTTCTCACTGAGAAATTGTAACTTTACAGTCATTTTAACTTAAGGCATATTTAAAATTAAACCAGTCTTCTACTAAAAATAAAAATGGAACTTTTTAGGAACTTATAATCTCGTTCAAACCTGCTTTATATCTCACACAAAGTCAAAATGGATTAGATGTCACCATAGGCTTAACGAGTATCTATGATGCCACAGGTGTAAATCATGCTTAGGCCTACAACCAAAAAGATCTCATTTTTAGGAAAATAAGCACCGGTGTAGCGATTTCACTAGGCATGGTAGTTTCAACACGAACACTCTCGAGTATTGCGAGAACATGTATTTAAGCGCGTACCTGTTCGAAAGCAAATCTTACCTGCAGTCAAATGTTTCCTCCCAATACTCAGCAAACCAGGGGTTTCGTTTGTTGGACGCTGGGCGCAGCTGGTTGAATTTTTTTGTGAAAGACTGGAATGGCGCCGCGAAAGGCTGTACGACTATGGCGCCCTCTAACTGTGAATTAAAATGAAAATACACCAATGAAAACTTGAGTAAGGTGTAGCAAAACTATTAAACGGAAATAATCGTTTCATAAATGATGTGGTACTTTCATGTCTGCTGGCTCATGCACCTATATTTGTAGCTGCGCATATAACCGGAAACAGTCCCATGCGCCCATGCGCGAAGCATTTTAGTAAAGCCGTGATTGATAGAGTGATGCTCAGGGTGTACATGTAGGAGCATCGTCTTTATTTTTAAAATATTCTCATCTATGTATTTGACTGGTAGAACCCAACAAAGAATCTTGCGAATGATAGATGCTCTCATAATACGCCTAGACGTAACTACACGTTAATGTGTTGAGTTAGATAGTAGGTTTCTTGTGGATGTCGTAGGCATACAGGCGATAAGTCGGTAATGGGTCTTCTCGTCCGGTTTACTTTTTGATTGATAAAACAAAGTATGGAAACAGTTACTTATGAATAATAGATTGGATATAAATACACTGTCAAGCTACACATGATTATCTCCCTTTCATTTTCGTCCTAAATATGCAAATTACAGGTCACCTGACCAAAAGTTGTGACCTTGACTACAAAGCTTTGCAAGTAGCACCTGTGCCGGGCAACTTGCACCCGATCAGCCGCATATTCAGGCGACGATCCCGTACGTGGTGTCAGGCAAGTGGAGCAGGGCGCAAATCACTTTGTGCATGTCTCTAGTAAGTTGTAAAGATATGTAGTTGGGGCTACCCAACCCCAGTCGTATCTACTATTCATTAATGATATGATTTCTGGGTAAATAAACGTATTAAAAAAAAACAAAAAAACTTGTGCATGTCATTCTAGTACGTTTAGTATTACCGGCCACAAAAATGCGAAACGGAAGGAGTTCAAGAAAACAAAGGTTTGCGATATTTCCCTGACGTTTTTCCTTACATCATTTTTATCGTAAGTTCGTAACTTGATGAAAACGAAAGATGGCGCGAAATGCAGTAATTCATCAACTGGATGAACTCAATTGTCCACACGGCCACTTGAAATGGGTCAAGTTGATCGGGCGCAAGTTGGACTACGTCGCAGAGGTGGGGGGTAATTGTCATACCCGTGTCAAGCTTCATTAGTTTAAGTCTTGTCCACATGGTCACTTAAAGTAGCACAAGTCGCACGTGCTGGGACAAGAATTGTGCTAGTTTAAGAGTCTGTCTGGCCGGACACAACTTAAGAAAACGGTGGCTGTGAACGGACAATTTTTAACACGTGGCCATGTAAATTGCAAGAGTAAAGGATCACAGAAAATGAACATGACAACGTTTATCGACAGATAAGTCTGAATTTGTTAGGATTTCTGATTTTCAGCATATTTTCACTTGGAAGATCCAGGTCCGGGCTATAGTTATCGGTTGGGAAGTATAACCACGAGAAGTACCAGCGCTGCCCCAGAATGCAGCGTTGGTGGACCAACTAGAGCTTAGTTTGAATCTTTTTTAAACACTTCGTTTGTTTTTTTTTTAGTTGATAACCCACAATTACGTAGGACAAATTTATCGCAAACGAATGGAAAGTCATATTTTGAAAACTCTTATTTTGAAAGGAGCTCTTTGCTCAACTTTTTCTCAGTTTCCTTGCTCAAATTTTCCCTTCTTTTCCCAACTGAACTGACAATTATAGGGGATTTTACACCTCCGACACAATTCTCCCCCACAAAAAGCACTCCCCTGCATCCGAAGCCCCGGAGATACAGTCATCCATGTAACAAGCCAGACTGCCGGTCTTGACGAAGCCGAGTGATAAAAAGAATCCTGCATTGACACCCTATCCGGTCGAGATTGGTCAACTCGACCGGTTTGGGCACCACGGAATTTGCTACTTTAGATCACAAACACCATGCTGTTGGTGTTAATTAAATCGCCTCAGGGTGCTGATGTTCTCGTTCTCTAGATAATGAAACCATCATAAACACATTAAGGGTCGACTGTAGTATTTTTAGATATTTGTTTTGAAAGTTTGTAAATAGTATATTTGAATAGTTCGTGAAATGCACTCGTGATTATGTTTTTTTTTAATTTTGAAAATTGGACACAAATATGACATTTACAATAATGTGTAACTCATTAATTCTACTGGGTGTGCAACATAATCGGGCCAATTACCAAACCACCAGTCAGAATTGGATTTTGAGGTAAGCCATTAATGTCATCGTACAATTCTTCAGTTGACATGTAAAGAACCCCTGTCACTAGTGTGACAGACATATACCTTAACCACTATGCCTCTTGTAAAAATGTACTACAGACTCTCAAATCAGGCCTAGTATGTCATAAAACTGCTGAATAGCTCTCAAAAGAAAGACACGGAAACACTGTGTGTGTACGAAGTGCCGTTTTCAGTTGAAGGCGGTATTGTGAGCCCTTAGTAGACACGAGCTCGGAATCTCGTGGATGTGCTTGAATGCAATCTTTCAGTTTATTATTGAGTCGACAGGCCCCAGCGACCAGATTCGAATTACCATAATTTTGATATCTGGTACTCTCACAATTTTGTTCCTATTCAACCAATTTATGATGACATTTATCAGGTTTTAAAGACCATACTTGTTCTTTCACAGCGTCCTCCTCGAATGGTTTTCCGGTCCAAGTTGTGCCACTGATCCAGACAAACTTGCCCGTTGAATTAGTCTTGTCCACTGCCATCATAAGCTTGCCTATATCTTTGTGGTATCCGAAGACAATCACGCCTGGCAAAAGAACATCGTTTATCTAAGCAAATTAATTCATTTCGTTATGTAAATTAATAGGATGACATACAAATCCATCAA